>OY283145.1:22570400-22666035 GCA_958299785.1 Medicago lupulina | reverse complement strand
AAGGGTGAGCCTAACTTCAGTAATATTAATCATGAATCATCTGTTTTGATTAGCTTAGGGTTTTGGGAAGAATTGGGATGAGTTTTGTGAATTAGGGTTATGATGATTTTTGTTCAATTTGATGTGAGATTGTGTTGTAATGCTGTAGAGACGTGTTACAGAACCTAGATTATCCCCTAGGACGACATTGCAGATGAATTAGAGGTTAGATTGAAGAGATTGGAGATGTTTTGGTGAGTTTTGGTCTGAACCCGTGTGGGTTCTGAGATCGCTCGCCTGTGGCGAGTGACCACTCGCCGTGGCGAGTACCCCTTAGTTGCTCGCGAGGCGAGCAGTATAGCTCGCCGTGGCGAGCTTGTCCCTTGATTTTAGGACTTTGGCCCAAATGATGATGGTTTTGAGTGCCCTTATATTTATAGAGATGACCTGTGAAGTTGGTTTGGTCAAATTGGATTTAGAGAGCTTAAAAATGGGGATTTTGGTGAAAAATGTCAAAAAGGCCGAGAGCACCCAGGATTGCTCGCCTCCAGCTCGCCCCCAACTCGCCTTTGGCGAGTGAGCTGATGCGAGTACTCGCCTGTGGCGAGCAGATCTACTCGCCGTGGCGAGTTAGTTGACCTTTGTCATGTTTTGTTGTTTTGCAAGCTTTTTCGCATAGGACGTTTAGAGGAACCCTTTGGGTAGAGTTAGTGTTGTTTTATACCTTTAGATGAGTTATGTAAAGATGAATGCTGATGGTTCTATTAGGCCATTGATAAATGATGTGTTGTTGAATATAAGTGATGTATGAGTATGATGCTATTTGAATAAGATGTTGCTATGTGTTGCAATGTGTATGTATAATGAGTTGATGTTCTGCCATGTATTATTATAACTGCATGTGTCAGTCTACAATTTGTAAATGACGTTTGAGACGGTGTATTAAGTTGTTAAGTGACGAGTCCATGCATTTGCATACTATGAGACGGTGGAGCTTTATGCTCAAAGCGACGGTGGAGCATTTGCTCAAAGCGACGGTGAAGCATATTAATGCTATAATCATATGGTACCACATGCATGATGTTGAGACGTTAGGTGTTGCATATAGTCGAGTCAATTATGACACATATGAGATGATGCTTGAGATGTTGATGTATGTTGTGATGCTGCTTATGATGATGTTTATACCGATGTTATGATGTGATAAAATGTATATGTTTATGAGCTGGATGTAAGACTGTTAATCTTGACATCTGATTTATATATTAATATTATTGTTGTGAATCTCACCCCTTCTGCTGGAATTGCCGCCTCGTGGGCAAGTGCAGGTACCCAGTCTTAGATGTGTTGATGCGAGGAGTCTGTGTGAAGTAGGGTTGCTCTGATACGTAACGGGATGGGGTCTTTTGCATAGAGTCTATTCCTTATGTATCATGTTTTCAATAAATGTTAACTTTAAGACTTAATGATGTTGAAACATTAATACTTGAGACGTTTTTGTTGGCTTTTAAGCCAAGACTATTTATGAGATGAGACTTTTGAATTCCGCTGCTTAATTGAATATTTTTGTAATTTGATAATTTATTATCTAAGTTGTTTTTAAAGAAGAGATGTGACACTCCTTTGAGAAGTACTCTGATTTATGTGATTTAATTAATGAAATTTTTAAGACGGGAAATTGGGGTGTTACAATTGGTATCAGAGCAGGTCGGTCCGTCCGGCCAAGTAGAGAGTCGAGTGACGTTGTCTTAGAGTTAGAATAGTATTATCGTATTATTCTGACTTATGTTTGTTTCCAGAGAACTAAGATGGTTGGTAGAAACGATGCTGCTCTTGCTGCTGCTTTGGAAGCAATGGCTAATGCTGTGGGTAATCAGAATAATGTTGGTGGAAACGACAGGACAAGGATGTTGGAGACCTTTCTGAGGAATCACCCGCCTACTTTCAAGGGGCGCTATGATCCAGATGGGGCTCAAACATGGCTCAAGGAAGTAGAGAGGATCTTCAGAGTCATGCAGTGTGATGATGTGCAGAAGGTGCGTTTTGGCACGCACATGCTCGCGGAGGAGGTTGATGATTGGTGGGTTAGTCTCCTACCCATTTTGGAGCAAGATGGAGCTGTGGTGACGTGGGCTGTTTTCACGAGGGAGTTCCTTAACAGATACTTCCCAGAAGATGTTTGTGGGAAGAAAGAGATAGAATTTCTGGAGCTTAAGCAAGGAAACATGTCGGTGACTGAATACGCAGCAAAGTTTGTGGAGCTGGCGAAGTTTTACCCGCATTATACTCCTGAGACGGCTGAATTTTCGAAGTGTATAAAGTTCGAGAATGGCTTGCGTGCTGACATCAAGCGAGCCATTGGTTATCAGAAGATCCGCAACTTTTCTGAGTTAGTAAGTAGCTGCAGAATTTATGAAGAGGATACCAAGGCTCACTACAAGGTAGTGAATGAGAGGAAAGCTAAGGGCCAGCAGAGTCGCCCTAAACCTTATGATGCCCCTAGAGATAAAGGGAAGCATAGAGTGAATGATGAGAGGAGGCCCCAGAAGAAGACTACTCCTGCTGAGATTACTTGTTTCACTTGTGGCGAGAAAGGTCACAAGAGTAATGCGTGTACTGTTGAGGTGAAGAGATGCTACTGTTGTGGTCAGAAAGGGCATATCACTAATGACTGCAAGTTTGATGATGTTGTGTGTTTCAACTGCAATGAGCAAGGACACATTGGTTCGCAGTGTAAGCAACCCAAGAAGACTAAGACTACTGGGAGAGTGTTTGCATTGAATGGCACTCAGACTGAGAATGACGATCGTTTGATCAGAGGTACTTGCTATATTAAGAATACTCCTTTAGTTGCTATTATTGATACTGGTGCTACGCACAGTTTTGTTGCTTTAGATTGTGTTTCTGCTTTGGGTCTTGATGTTTCTGATATGAATGGAGAGATGGTTGTTGAGACTCCAGCTAAGGGTTCGGTGACTACTTCTCTCGTGTGTGTAAATTGTCCTTTATCTATGTTTGGCCGTGACTTTGTGATGGATTTAGTTTGCCTACCTTTAAGTGGTATGGATGTGATTCTGGGTATGAACTGGCTAGAGTACAACCGGGTTCTTATCAACTGTTTTAGAAAGACGGTACATTTTTCTTCTATCGAAGAAGAGTGGGGCGCAGAGTTTCTATCTACTAAGCAGCTGAAGCAACTAGAACGTGATGGGATGCTGATGTTTTCGTTGATGGCTTCGTTATCTTTAGAGAATCAAGCGGTAATTGATCAACTGCAAGTGGTTTGTGATTTTCCTGAAGTTTTCCCAGATGAAATACCTGATGTGCCTCCGGAGAGAGAAGTTGAGTTCTCTATTGACCTTGTTCCTGGGACGAAGCCGGTGTCGATGGCACCTTACCGCATGTCTGCTTCTGAGTTAGCAGAGTTGAAGAAACAGTTAGAGGATTTGCTGGATAAGAAGTTTGTGAGACCTAGTGTTTCACCATGGGGAGCTCCAGTGTTACTTGTGAAGAAGAAAGACGGCAGTATGAGACTGTGCATTGATTACAGACAGCTAAACAAAGTGACGATCAAGAATAGGTATCCACTTCCGAGAATTGACGATCTGATGGATCAATTAGTGGGTGCACGTGTTTTCAGCAAGATAGATTTGAGGTCAGGTTACCACCAGATCAAAGTAAAAGACGAGGATATGCAGAAGACGGCTTTCAGGACCCGTTATGGTCACTACGAGTACAAGGTTATGCCTTTTGGAGTTACCAATGCACCTGGAGTGTTTATGGAGTATATGAATCGCATCTTCCATGCATTTTTGGATCGGTTCGTAGTGGTGTTTATTGATGATATACTTGTTTACTCCAAGACTGAAGAGGAGCATGTTGAACATTTGAAGACTGTTTTACAGGTGCTGAGAGAAAAGAAACTGTATGCTAATTTGTCTAAGTGCGAGTTCTGGCTAAAGGAAGTGAGTTTTCTTGGCCATGTCATTTCTGGTGATGGTATCGCGGTTGACCCGTCGAAAGTTGAAGCGGTATCGCAATGGGAGACTCCTAAGTCGGTTACGGAAATTAGAAGCTTTTTGGGACTAGCTGGTTACTATAGAAGGTTTATAGAAGGATTCTCCAAGTTGGCTCTTCTGTTAACGCAGTTGACGTGTAAGGGTAAGTCTTTTGTATGGGATGTGCATTGTGAGAATAGTTTTAATGAGCTGAAGAAGCGTCTGACAACGGCTCCAGTGCTGATTTTGCCGAAGCCTGATGAACCTGTTGTGGTATATTGTGATGCGTCCAAGCTGGGTTTAGGTGGTGTTCTTATGCAAGATGGTAAGGTAGTAGCTTATGCTTCCAGACAGTTGAGAATTCACGAGAAGAATTACCCGACGCATGACTTAGAGTTGGCAGCTGTGGTCTTTGTATTGAAAATATGGAGACACTACTTGTATGGTTCAAGGTTTGAAGTATTCAGTGATCATAAGAGTTTGAAATATTTATTTGATCAGAAGGAGTTGAATATGAGGCAGAGGAGGTGGCTTGAGTTACTTAAAGATTATGATTTTGGTCTGAATTACCATCCTAGTAAAGCAAATGTAGTTGCAGATGCCCTGAGTAGGAAAACTGTGCATATGTCCGCGTTGATGGTGAAAGAATTTGAGTTGTTGGAACAGTTTAGAGACTTGAGCTTGGTGTGTGAAAGAACACCTCAGAGCATAAAACTGGGAATGTTGAGAATCGATAATGATTTCTTGAAGCATATCAAAGAAGCACAAAAAGAAGATGTCAAGTTCGTAGATTTGTTGATTGCTGGTAACGAGGTTGTGGATGGTGACTTTAAGGTCGATGACCAAGGAGTGTTGAGATTCCGAGGTAGGATTTGCATTCCTGACAAGGATGGAATTAAGAAGATGATCCTTGAAGAGAGTCATAGAAGTAGCTTGAGTATTCACCCGGGAGCTACGAAGATGTATCATGACTTAAAGAGGCTGTTTTGGTGGTCTGGTTTGAAACGCGATGTGGCACAATTCGTGTATTCTTGCTTGGTTTGTCAAAAGTCGAAGATTGAGCATCAGAAACCGACTGGTATGATGGTACCTTTAGATGTGCCAGGGTGGAAATGGGATAGTATATCCATGGATTTTGTGACGAGTTTGCCCAATACTCCTAGAGGGAACGATGCTATTTGGGTAATTGTTGATAGATTAACGAAGTCTGCTCACTTTCTACCAATCAACATTACTTTTCCTGTGGCTCAGTTGGCGGAGATTTATGTTAAAGAGATAGTTAAGCTGCATGGTGTTCCTTCGAGCATCGTATCAGATAGAGATCCAAGATTTACTTCTAGATTTTGGAAGAGTTTGCAAGAGGCGTTAGGATCTCAGTTGAGGTTGAGTTCGGCTTATCATCCGCAAACAGATGGTCAGTCGGAGAGGACGATTCAGTCGTTGGAGGACTTGTTGAGGGTTTGTGTACTTGAGCAGGGAGGGGCTTAGGATAGTCATCTTCCGTTGATAGAGTTCACGTACAACAACAGTTACCATTCAAGTATTGGAATGGCACCGTTTGAGGCTTTGTGTGGTCGGAGATGCAGGACTCCGTTGTGCTGGTTTGAGTCGGGTGAAAGAGTGGTCTTAGGACCAGAGATCGTTCAACAGACTACTGAGAAGGTGAGAATGATCCAAGAAAAGATGAAAGCGTCGCAGAGTCGACAAAAGAGTTATCATGA
The DNA here is from genome assembly GCA_958299785.1 of Medicago lupulina. Classification (NCBI taxonomy): domain Eukaryota; kingdom Viridiplantae; phylum Streptophyta; class Magnoliopsida; order Fabales; family Fabaceae; genus Medicago; species Medicago lupulina. The sequence goes on along the minus strand of OY283145.1, from coordinate 22,660,337 downwards.
TAAGCGTAGAAAGGACCTTGAGTTCCAAGAGGGGGATCATGTGTTCCTAAGAGTGACTCCTATGACGGGTGTTGGACGTGCTTTGAAGTCGAAGAAGTTGACTCCGAGGTTTATTGGTCCTTATCAGATTTCAGAGAGGATTGGGCCGGTGGCGTATCGTGTTGGATTACCACCGCACTTATCGAATTTACATGATGTTTTCCATGTATCTCAGCTGAGGAAGTATGTTTCGGATCCGTCTCATGTGATCCAAAGTGACGATGTGCAAGTTAGGGACAACCTTACGGTTGAGACCTTACTCGTGAGGATTGATGATCGAAAGACGAAGACGCTGAGGGGCAAAGAGATACCTCTCGTTAGAGTTGTTTGGGACGGAGCGACGGGTGAAAGCTTGACTTGGGAGCTAGAAAGTAAGATGCTGGAATCCTATCCAGAGTTGTTTGAGCGAGGTAAATTTTCGAGGACGAATATCCTTTAAGAGGGGGAGAGTTGTAACGCCCTCTCTAATTATTTAATTATTTTATTAGATGATATGGTATATGTTTATATATTATATGGTTTTGATGATTATGTGACGTATTTGTGACGTATTTGTGACGTGTGACGTGTTATTATTTTATTGTTTAATAAAATAATATAAGTGATGTTTATATGAATATTTATTTGGTAAATATAGAGATTTGTTGGAAAAATATATTATTTTGAGAAGTGGGGTTATATTTATAATTAAGAAGAGTTGTGAGGGTTAAGATAGAATTAATTAAGTTGAGAGGGAGTATATAAGAGAAGTAGGTTAAGAGAATTAGGTTACGCGTTACAGACAATTGGGAAAAGAAGAGAAACACGGTTGAAGGGAGCAGAGAGGCTAGGCTGCGATTTCTGCAATTTTTCCAGGTAAGGGTGAGCCTAACTTCAGTAATATTAATCATGAATCATCTGTTTTGATTAGCTTAGGGTTTTGGGAAGAATTGGGATGAGTTTTGTGAATTAGGGTTATGATGATTTTTGTTGAATTTGATGTGAGATTGTGTTGTAATGTTGTAGAGACGTGTTACAGAACCTAGATTATCCCCTAGGACGACATTGCAGATGAATTAGAGGTTAGATTGGAGAGATTGGAGATGTTTTGGTGAGTTTTGGTCTGAACCCGTGTGGGTTCTGAGATCGCTCGCCTGTGGCGAGTGACCACTCGCCGTGGTGAGTACCCCTTATTTGCTCGCAAGGCGAGCAGTATAGCTCGCCGTGGCGAGCTTGTCCCTTAATTATAGGACTTTGGCCCAAATGATGATGGTTTTGAGTGCCCTTATATTTATAGAGATGACCTGTGAAGTTGGTTTGGTCAAATTGAATTTAGAGAGCTTAAAAATGGGGATTTTGGTGAAAAATGTCAAAAAGGCCGAGAGCACCCAGGATTGCTCGCTTCCAGCTCGCCCCCAACTCGCCTTTGGCGAGTGAGCTGATGCGAGTACTCGCCTGTGGCGAGCAGATCTACTCGCCGTGGCGAGTTAGTTGACCTTTGTCATGTTTTGTTGTTTTGCAAGCTTTTTCGCATAGGACGTTTAGAGGAACCCTTTGGGTAGAGTTAGTGCTGTTTTATACCTTTAGATGAGTTATGTAAAGATGAATGCTGATGGTTCTATTAGGCCATTGATAAATGATGTGTTGTTGAATATAAGTGATGTATGAGTATGATGCTATTTGAATAAGATGATGCTATGTGTTGCAATGTGTATGTATAATGAGTTGATGTTCTGCCATGTATTATTATAACTGCATGTGTCAGTCTACAATTTGTAAATGACGTTTGAGACGGTGTATTAAGTTGTTAAGTGACGAGTCCATGCATTTGCATACTATGAGACGGTGGAGCTTTATGCTCAAAGCGACGGTGGAGCATTTGCTCAAAGCGACGGTGAAGCATATTAATGCTATAATCATATGGTACCACATGCATGATGTTGAGACGTTAGGTGTTGCATATAGTCGAGTCAATTATGACAAATATGAGATGATGCTTGAGATGTTGATGTATGTTGTGATGCTGCTTATGATGATGTTTATACCGATGTTATGATGTGATAAAATGTATATGTTTATGAGCTGGATGTAAGACTGTTAATCTTGACATCTGATTTATATATTAATATTATTGTTGTGAATCTCACCCCTTCTGCTGGAATTGCCGCCTCGTGGGCAAGTGCAGGTACCCAGTCTTAGATGCATTGATGCGAGGAGTCTGTGTGAAGTAGGGTTGCTCTGATACGTAACGGGATGGGGTCTTTTGCATAGAGTCTATTCCTTATGTATCATGTTTTCAATAAATGTTAACTTTAAGACTTAATGATGTTGAAACATTAATACTTGAGACGTTTTTGTTGGCTTTTAAGCCAAGACTATTTATGAGATGAGACTTTTGAATTCCGCTGCTTAATTGAATATTTTTGTAATTTGATAATTTATTATCTAAGTTGTTTTTAAAGAAGAGATGTGACACTCCTTTGAGAAGTACTCTGATTTATGTGATTTAATTAATGAAATTTTTAAGACGGGAAATTGGGGTGTTACAATTGGTATCAGAGCAGGTCGGTCCGTCCGGCCAAGTAGAGAGTCGAGTGACGTTGTCTTAGAGTTAGAATAGTATTATCGTATTATTCTGACTTATGTTTGTTTCCAGAGAACTAAGATGGCTGGTAGAAACGATGCTGCTCTTGCTGCTGCTTTGGAAGCAATGGCTAATGCTGTGGGTAATCAGAATAATGTTGGTGGAAACGACAGGACAAGGATGTTGGAGACCTTTCTGAGGAATCACCTGCCTACTTTCAAGGGGCGCTATGATCCAGATGGGGCTCAAACATGGCTCAAGGAAGTAGAGAGGATCTTCAGAGTCATGCAGTGTGATGATGTGCAGAAGGTGCGTTTTGGCACGCACATGCTCGCGGAGGAGGTTGATGATTGGTGGGTTAGTCTCCTACCCATTTTGGAGCAAGATGGAGCTGTGGTGACGTGGGCTGTTTTCACGAGGGAGTTCCTTAACAGATACTTCCCAGAAGATGTTTGTGGGAAGAAAGAGATAGAATTTCTGGAGCTTAAGCAAGGAAACATGTCGGTGACTGAATACGCAGCAAAGTTTGTGGAGCTGGCGAAGTTTTACCCGCATTATACTCCTGAGACGGCTGAATTTTCGAAGTGTATAAAGTTCGAGAATGGCTTGCGTGCTGACATCAAGCGAGCCATTGGTTATCAGAAGATCCGCAACTTTTCTGAGTTAGTAAGTAGCTGCAGAATTTATGAAGAGGATACCAAGGCTCACTACAAGGTAGTGAATGAGAGGAAAGCTAAGGGCCAGCAGAGTCGCCCTAAACCTTATGATGCCCCTAGAGATAAAGGGAAGCATAGAGTGAATGATGAGAGGAGGCCCCAGAAGAAGACTACTCCTGCTGAGATTACTTGTTTCACTTGTGGCGAGAAAGGTCACAAGAGTAATGCGTGTACTGTTGAGGTGAAGAGATGCTACCGTTGTGGTCAGAAAGGGCATATCACTAATGACTGCAAGTTTGATGATGTTGTGTGTTTCAACTGCAATGAGCAAGGACACATTGGTTCGCAGTGTAAGCAACCCAAGAAGACTAAGACTACTGGGAGAGTGTTTGCATTGAATGGCACTCAGACTGAGAATGACGATCGTTTGATCAGAGGTACTTGCTATATTAAGAATACTCCTTTAGTTGCTATTATTGATACTGGTGCTACGCACAGTTTTGTTGCTTTAGATTGTGTTTCTGCTTTGGGTCTTGATGTTTCTGATATGAATGGAGAGATGGTTGTTGAGACTCCAGCTAAGGGTTCGGTGACTACTTCTCTCGTGTGTGTAAATTGTCCTTTATCTATGTTTGGCCGTGACTTTGTGATGGATTTAGTTTGCCTACCTTTAAGTGGTATGGATGTGATTCTGGGTATGAACTGGCTAGAGTACAACCGGGTTCTTATCAACTGTTTTAGAAAGACGGTACATTTTTCTTCTATCGAAGAAGAGTGGGGCGCAGAGTTTCTATCTACTAAGCAGCTGAAGCAACTAGAACGTGATGGGATGCTGATGTTTTCGTTGATGGCTTCGTTATCTTTAGAGAATCAAGCGGTAATTGATCAACTGCAAGTGCTTTGTGATTTTCCTGAAGTTTTCCCAGATGAAATACCTGATGTGCCTCCGGAGAGAGAAGTTGAGTTCTCTATTGACCTTGTTCCTGGGACGAAGCCGGTGTCGATGGCACCTTACCGCATGTCTGCTTCTGAGTTAGCAGAGTTGAAGAAACAGTTAGAGGATTTGCTGGATAAGAAGTTTGTGAGACCTAGTGTTTCACCATGGGGAGCTCCAGTGTTACTTGTGAAGAAGAAAGACGGCAGTATGAGACTGTGCATTGATTACAGACAGCTAAACAAAGTGACGATCAAGAATAGGTATCCACTTCCGAGAATTGACGATCTGATGGATCAATTAGTGGGTGCACGTGTTTTCAGCAAGATAGATTTGAGGTCAGGTTACCACCAGATCAAAGTAAAAGACGAGGATATGCAGAAGACGGCTTTCAGGACCCGTTATGGTCACTACGAGTACAAGGTTATGCCTTTTGGAGTTACCAATGCACCTGGAGTGTTTATGGAGTATATGAATCGCATCTTCCATGCATTTTTGGATCGGTTCGTAGTGGTGTTTATTGATGATATACTTGTTTACTCCAAGACTGAAGAGGAGCATGTTGAACATTTGAAGACTGTTTTACAGGTGCTGAGAGAAAAGAAACTGTATGCTAATTTGTCTAAGTGCGAGTTCTGGCTAAAGGAAGTGAGTTTTCTTGGCCATGTCATTTCTGGTGATGGTATCGCGGTTGACCCGTCGAAAGTTGAAGCGGTATCGCAATGGGAGACTCCTAAGTCGGTTACGGAAATTAGAAGCTTTTTGGGACTAGCTGGTTACTATAGAAGGTTTATAGAAGGATTCTCCAAGTTGGCTCTTCCGTTAACGCAGTTGACGTGTAAGGGTAAGTCTTTTGTATGGGATGTGCATTGTGAGAATAGTTTTAATGAGCTGAAGAAGCGTCTGACAACGGCTCCAGTGCTGATTTTGCCGAAGCCTGATGAACCTGTTGTGGTATATTGTGATGCGTCCAAGCTGGGTTTAGGTGGTGTTCTTATGCAAGATGGTAAGGTAGTAGCTTATGCTTCCAGACAGTTGAGAATTCACGAGAAGAATTACCCGACGCATGACTTAGAGTTGGCAGCTGTGGTCTTTGTATTGAAAATATGGAGACACTACTTGTATGGTTCAAGGTTTGAAGTATTCAGTGATCATAAGAGTTTGAAATATTTATTTGATCAGAAGGAGTTGAATATGAGGCAGAGGAGGTGGCTTGAGTTACTTAAAGATTATGATTTTGGTCTGAATTACCATCCTGGTAAAGCAAATGTAGTTGCAGATGCCCTGAGTAGGAAAACTGTGCATATGTCCGCGTTGATGGTGAAAGAATTTGAGTTGTTGGAACAGTTTAGAGACTTGAGCTTGGTGTGTGAAAGAACACCTCAGAGCATAAAACTGGGAATGTTGAGAATCGATAATGATTTCTTGAAGCATATCAAAGAAGCACAAAAAGAAGATGTCAAGTTCGTAGATTTGTTGATTGCTGGTAACGAGGTTGTGGATGGTGACTTTAAGGTCGATGACCAAGGAGTGTTGAGATTCCGAGGTAGGATTTGCATTCCTGACAAGGATGGAATTAAGAAGATGATCCTTGAAGAGAGTCATAGAAGTAGCTTGAGTATTCACCCGGGAGCTACGAAGATGTATCATGACTTAAAGAGGCTGTTTTGGTGGTCTGGTTTGAAACGCGATGTGGCACAATTCGTGTATTCTTGCTTGGTTTGTCAAAAGTCGAAGATTGAGCATCAGAAACCGACTGGTATGATGGTACCTTTAGATGTGCCAGGGTGGAAATGGGATAGTATATCCATGGATTTTGTGACGAGTTTGCCCAATACTCCTAGAGGGAACGATGCTATTTGGGTAATTGTTGATAGATTAACGAAGTCTGCTCACTTTCTACCAATCAACATTACTTTTCCTGTGGCTCAGTTGGCGGAGATTTATGTTAAAGAGATAGTTAAGCTGCATGGTGTTCCTTCGAGCATCGTATCAGATAGAGATCCAAGATTTACTTCTAGATTTTGGAAGAGTTTGCAAGAGGCGTTAGGATCTCAGTTGAGGTTGAGTTCGGCTTATCATCCGCAAACAGATGGTCAGTCGGAGAGGACGATTCAGTCGTTGGAGGACTTGTTGAGGGTTTGTGTACTTGAGCAGGGAGGGGCTTGGGATAGTCATCTTCCGTTGATAGAGTTCACGTACAACAACAGTTACCATTCAAGTATTGGAATGGCACCGTTTGAGGCTTTGTGTGGTCGGAGATGCAGGACTCCGTTGTGCTGGTTTGAGTCGGGTGAAAGAGTGGTCTTAGGACCAGAGATCGTTCAACAGACTACTGAGAAGGTGAGAATGATCCAAGAAAAGATGAAAGCGTCGCAGAGTCGACAAAAGAGTTATCATGATAAGCGTAGAAAGGACCTTGAGTTCCAAGAGGGGGATCATGTGTTCCTAAGAGTGACTCCTATGACGGGTGTTGGACGTGCTTTGAAGTCGAAGAAGTTGACTCCGAGGTTTATTGGTCCTTATCAGATTTCAGAGAGGATTGGGCCGGTGGCGTATCGTGTTGGATTACCACCGCACTTATCGAATTTACATGATGTTTTCCATGTATCTCAGCTGAGGAAGTATGTTTCGGATCCGTCTCATGTGATCCAAAGTGACGATGTGCAAGTTAGGGACAACCTTACGGTTGAGACCTTACCCGTGAGGATTGATGATCGAAAGACGAAGACGCTGAGGGGCAAAGAGATACCTCTCGTTAGAGTTGTTTGGGACGGAGCGACGGGTGAAAGCTTGACTTGGGAGCTAGAAAGTAAGATGCTGGAATCCTATCCAGAGTTGTTTGAGCGAGGTAAATTTTCGAGGACGAAAATCCTTTAAGAGGGGGAGAGTTGTAACGCCCTCTCTAATTATTTAATTATTTTATTAGATGATATGGTATATGTTTATATATTATATGGTTTTGATGATTATGTGACGTATGTGTGACGTGTGACGTGTTATTATTTTATTGTTTAATAAAATAATATAAGTGATGTTTATATGAATATTTATTTGGTAAATATAGAGATTTGTTGGAAAAATATATTATTTTGAGAAGTGGGGTTATATTTATAATTACGAAGAGTTGTGAGGGTTAAGATAGAATTAATTAAGTTGAGAGGGAGTATATAAGAGAAGTAGGTTAAGAGAATTAGGTTACGCGTTACAGACAATTGGGAAAAGAAGAGAAACACGGTTGAAGGGAGAAGAGAGGCTAGGCTGCGATTTCTGCAATTTTTCCAGGTAAGGGTGAGCCTAACTTCAGTAATATTAATCATGAATCATCTGTTTTGATTAGCTTAGGGTTTTGGGAAGAATTGGGATGAGTTTTGTGAATTAGGGTTATGATGATTTTTGTTGAATTTGATGTGAGATTGTGTTGTAATGTTGTAGAGACGTGTTACAGAACCTAGATTATCCCCTAGGACGACATTGCAGATGAATTAGAGGTTAGATTGGAGAGATTGGAGATGTTTTGGTGAGTTTTGGTCTGAACCCGTGTGGGTTCTGAGATCGCTCGCCTGTGGCGAGTGACCACTCGCCGTGGCGAGTACCCCTTAGTTGCTCGCAAGGCGAGCAGTATAGCTCGCCGTGGCGAGCTTGTCCCTTAATTTTAGGACTTTGGCCCAAATGGTGATGGTTTTGAGTGCACTTATATTTATAGAGATGACCTGTGAAGTTGGTTTGGTCAAATTGGATTTAGAGAGCTTAAAAATGGGGATTTTGGTGAAAAATGTCAAAAAGGCCGAGAGCACCCAGGATTGCTCGCCTCCAGCTCGCCCCCAACTCGCCTTTGGCGAGTGAGCTGATGCGAGTACTCGCCTGTGGCGAGCAGATCTACTCGCCGTGGCGAGTTAGTTGACCTTTGTCATGTTTTGTTGTTTTGCAAGCTTTTTCGCATAGGACGTTTAGAGGAACCCTTTGGGTAGAGTTAGTGCTGTTTTATACCTTTAGATGAGTTATGTAAAGATGAATGCTGATGGTTCTATTAGGCCATTGATAAATGATGTGTTGTTGAATATAAGTGATGTATGAGTATGATGCTATTTGAATAAGATGATGCTATGTGTTGCAATGTGTATGTATAATGAGTTGATGTTCTGCCATGTATTATTATAACTGCATGTGTCAGTCTACAATTTGTAAATGACGTTTGAGACGGTGTATTAAGTTGTTAAGTGACGAGTCCATGCATTTGCATACTATGAGACGGTGGAGCTTTATGCTCAAAGCGACGGTGGAGCATTTGCTCAAAGCGACGGTGAAGCATATTAATGCTATAATCATATGGTACCACATGCATGATGTTGAGACGTTAGGTGTTGCATATAGTCGAGTCAATTATGACACATATGAGATGATGCTTGAGATGTTGATGTATGTTGTGATGCTGCTTATGATGATGTTTATACCGATGTTATGATGTGATAAAATGTATATGTTTATGAGCTGGATGTAAGACTGTTAATCTTGACATCTGATTTATATATTAATATTATTGTTGTGAATCTCACCCCTTCTGCTGGAATTGCCGCCTCGTGGGCAAGTGCAGGTACCCAGTCTTAGATGCGTTGATGCGAGGAGTCTGTGTGAAGTAGGGTTGCTCTGATACGTAACGGGATGGGGTCTTTTGCATAGAGTCTATTCCTTATGTATCATGTTTTCAATAAATGTTAACTTTAAGACTTAGTGATGTTGAAACATTAATACTTGAGAAGTTTTTGTTGGCTTTTAAGCCAAGACTATTTATGAGATGAGACTTTTGAATTCCGCTGCTTAATTGAATATTTTTGTAATTTGATAATTTATTATCTAAGTTGTTTTTAAAGAAGAGATGTGACACTCCTTTGAGAAGTACTCTGATTTATGTGATTTAATGAATGAAATTTTTAAGACGGGAAATTGGGGTGTTACAAACAACACAAAACCATATGAAAACAAAAACCAAACCGTCAAAAACAACACCGACCAACGTCAAAACAGAACAGAAGAGGCGAGAAACAACACACAACCGGTAACACAGCGGCAACAAAGCATATACAAATACAACAGTCACGAACACAAAAACACCACCCATGAACACTAGAAACCAGCACCACCGTGAAGGATCGGACCTGGAGAAAAACCCCCAATCACCACAAGATACGGCAAATATACTAACCATACCCCCTATCTTGTGGCGGCAACGAGATCACGGTGACGAGAAGCGCTGATAAAATAGAGAGCAACTCTGAACCAAGAAAAAGAGAACGAAAACAACGGCGTCAACGGTTTGGAGAGCAACCTGTTAAGGTTTAATGGTGACGCGGAGATTAAAGAACTCGTCGCATCACCATTGTCAATGTCTACATCGTACAATTCGGATTTGGAGGAGGAGAAAGGGAGGAGCGGCTGGTTGTGTGGTTGTTTGTGGAGGTGAAGAAGTTTCGTATGAGAGAGAAGGTAGGAGCGGCTATGTGCTTTGTGTGGCTAGACCGTTGAATGTGTTTCTATCAAGTGTATATTTCTACGAGCATTTGATAAAAGACACCAATTAATTTTTATAAAGGTGTATTTTAGCAAAGTTATAACTAAAATGTGAAAATCACACCTTGATGTGTGGATTGCTAAAAGACACCTTCATGAGTGGCATCTAGCAAAACCATATATATATATATATATATAGTGCAAACCCTATTTTCAACCATACTTGCCTAAAATGACTATATTGCCCTTAGTTTTTGTTAAAATATTGTTGCTTCCAAAATAGTGGGTAGCGGAGAATTGTACTAGGTATCATATGACAATACTTCACAACTTTAGCCACTAGATCACTCTGATTTTTGTTGAAAAAAATGTATCAAATAAGTTGATGATGGTTGGTGCTTTCTTTCAATGATTTGATATTTCTATTATTATGGCACTACTTTTGTCAAAAAAAAAAAAAATTATTGCACTAATAAAAAAAAACACCACAACACAATCAAAATGAAACACATTGATAGAGGTTGATGATTGCTTTCAATATAAAACACACAAAAAAAAATGACTAAGGATGGTTGATGTCATAGTGAAACGCCCCAAAAATAATAATAAAGGCTATTGTCGTTGACTCCAATTTTTGCTATAGTTGCTGGGAAAGCAAATATTGAATTGAAGGTTCGCGTACTTCGTATGTGAGATGTAACTTCGAGAAAAAATCCTTCAGAAGTTACCTATATGAATATGTTTTTCGTTGATGAATATGTACTACAATTTTAATTATATAACTTTCTAATTGGCCTTCACTTTTATGTATATTTTTTGCTATTTACTGACATTTTCTTTTAACTCTTTTCGTGTAAAAGTCTAACAGGATTCAAATCCGACGAAAAAAAATCTAACATAACAACTTTGTTTTATTAGTTGATTTAGGATTCATGCGGGGTTAGTATTCAAGGAATGATAAGTGTAACAATCCGTTTTTCGCAAGTTTTATTTTTAATTGTTTTTATATGTGTTTGTATGTGTTTATACGTGCTTGTATGTGATTATTTGTCTTGTGTGTATTTTTGGTGGGAATTATTATAATTCGGTGTTAGAAGGGTATTTTAGTCTTTTAGACTTAGGGGTATTTTGGTCTTTTGCTAAGCAAGGGTAATTTAGTAATTTCATGGTGAGGAGTATATTTTAGCGTTTTAGTGAGAACAATTATTTTACTACGTTACCGGAGTGGTTGTGGTAATTAAGTTAGAACCGTTGTTTATCCGTTGTTTTTAACCGTTAAGTGATAGAACATTTTGAGTTGATTAATGAGAAGTTGAGCCCATTAAGACTTTATGGGTTAAGCCCATTAGTGTAACCACTACTTAAGCTTTAGTCTTTGGATAGAATTAGGGTTTTTCTCATTTTCATAACATTTTGTGGGTGGTAGAGAGAGAAAGAGGTAGAAAGAGGTTTTAAAGAGAGAAGAACTTGAAGAGCAAAGAAGAGGATAGAGATTCAAGGGATTGAAGTTAAAGTGAAACACTAACTTATATTTGTGAAGGATTAAGGTAAGGGGAATAGTTTTCATACATAATCTTTTGTTTAATCTCTTTTTCATCTTAACCCATAAGTGCTTATTCATGGAAAGTGATTAATTGTGAATTAATTATTGAAAATTCGTGCTCTTGAATTGGTGAAATGTTTGGGTATGTTAATTTGTTGATAATTATGTTGATGATGAAATTGCATGCTCAAGTTGTATATTCATGAAAACTTTGTGTTTTGCTCAAAATTGGTGATGTAAGAAGTTGTTGTTGTTGATTCTTTGATGAATTCATGATCAATTGGTGTTGTTGTTATGAGATGTTGTTGTTGTGAATTCATGTTATAGGTATCTATAATTGTTGAGTTGTGATGTGAATTGAGTTGTGTTTGTGAAGGTTTATGAAAAATGGGTAAATTGTGAGTTTGTGTTGAAATGTCATTTGATTTCAAGTTCCATGTGTTTTTGAAAGCCCTTTTGTGTTCATGAACCTATAAACAACATTTGGGAACGAATTTGGGTGTTGGAGATCAAAATTTGGGTTTGTTTTTTTAGGGAAAAAGGGTGCAAAACCGTGAAGAAATTATGCAGAACTGATGAAAGTTCGCTTAAGCGAGCTGCAAGCGAAATGTCACCAATATCTACTGGAAGAATTTCGCTTAAGCGAGATTGAGTTCGCTTAAGCGAAATGCTCTCTAACAACATGCCCTATTTCGTGTTCTTGCGTCTTTTTCGCACATTTATGTTTTGAATTGGCTTTTCGTGCAAACATGAAAGTTTTAGATAATTGAGTTAAATTTCTAATGGCTTTGGTTTGACTTGAAAATGTTTTGTGGATTTTGAGTTATGATAAAAACACTCTAAATGGGTCTTGGAGAAACTTTAAGGAAAAACTAGCATAACTATTTCCAAGTCAACCCAAAGCTTATGGTTTGTTTCCAAACTTCAAAACTTAAGTATTAGGGTTTCAATTAAGGTGTTATATGAGTATTTAACTTATGCCTTGTTGAATCAAACTTGATTTTCTTTGAAAAATGTTTTGGTTTTGCAAAATGATAAAGTGAGACGAACTTTGTGATTTTGATGATTTCATAGTATTTGGCCAGTGAAATGCACATGTATGCACGACTACACTCATATGTGATTAATGTGTATACATAGTTGAGGAAATTGAGTGGTTTGCTTAGTCTTTGGTTCAATTGTCTTAGTTGTTTTAAAGTTGTGAAATATGAGACGAACTTGGCTGAATTTAATCTTTACAATTTTTATGAATAGTTTGATAAGATTAAATGTAGATGTATGATTGATTGATGGGTGTTGAATATGATGTTTATCATAATACGGTGTATTTTCTCCTTTACTTGAATATGTGTGATTGTATGATTTGTTGAGTTGAAATAATGTTGATGTGGATGAATTTATATATATATGTGTGTGTGTGTGTGTGTGTGTATGAATGTCGATAATAGTCATGATTACGCTTTGATGTTGAATTATAGTGATGTTGTTAATAATCATGATGATAGTTGTTGAATTATTACGACGATGATGTTGGTGAATTATATATGTATATGTGCATATATGTTGTTGGTGATTTTTTTTTATGTGCTATTGGTGTTGACTTAATGATGGAAGCATGTATTGAAATATGTTGGTGTTGATTGTTGAAGTCGTGTGAATATATGCATTGTTGTTGTTGTTGAGTCATAAGTTCACACACACTGTTGATGTTGGATTTTATATCCATGTTGTTGACGAATACTTTCTATTCAATTATTCGGGTTGAAATATGATGTGTATGTTGCATCATGGGGTGACGACCTCGGAGTTGACTTGGTATCTCACGTGTCTTAAGTCGGTCTAGGCACATTGCATGTTTAGGATGAGTCATAATTGTTTACGTGTTTGGTGATAATTGTGCACTTGATGAATACTTGTGATTGGTGATGATTGTATATTGGTGAATTCTTGTGATTGGTGAATGGTACACTTGGTGATGTGTGGTGAAAACGTGAAGATGTGTACTTGTTGATGTTTGTTGTTAATGGTGATACTTGTACACTTGATGATTTTAATTGATGATGTTTATTTTGGTGAAAATAATGAGGTGTGATCTATATATATATATATATATATATGTGTGTGTGTGTGTGTGTGTGTGTGTGTGTGTGTGTATGTGTGTGTGTGTGTGATTTTATGATCTTTTGGTGATGATGACTTTCTTGCTTATACTTTGACATTCTTGAATGCTTATGTTTGCTTGTGTTTGATTATGTTTGATGTGAAGCTAACCCCAGTGGTTGTTCGTTTGACCGCCTACCTATTTGTATGAATGGGTGGATGGCGTGCAAGATTATATTGTTTGCTTGTTCAATGAGTTACTTGAGGATATCGGGAGCTACCTCTGTTGGTTTTTATTTCACGTCTTAGATAGGCTCTGATTTAGGACGGCGTCTTTTATGATATTATGGAATTATTTATGTTGTAGAGATTTTACCCAAATGTCGGGTTTTTGAATATTTTATTTATGGATGTATTTGTGAGTTGATGACATGGCTATTGCGGTGTATGCTATTTTCCGTTGTGATGTTTTATTGTTGAAAATTGTATGCATGTCAATTGAGGATTAATTGAAGACGGGACATCTATTTCTTGTATGTTTATTATATTCACGTGTTTTATCGCTTTGATAGAAGTAGGGCATTACAATAAGTATGTATATATGCAATACTTTGAATGCTATTTGTTTATTATATTTCATTATGTAGAATATTATCTAACTCCAATGGTCGTTTGGTTAACTTCCTGCCTATTTGTATGAATGGGTAGACAGCGTACATGACTAATTATCTTATTGCTTGTGAGTTGCTTGAGGGATTAGCATGGTTCTACCTCTTTTCCTTTTGCTCGAAGTCTAGTTAGGCTTTGATTAGGGTGTCAGGCATTTATGTTTTCTGTCATATATCCGTTGTTGGATTTTATTTGATGAGACTATTGTTATGTATACGAGACCTGAAACATATTACTGAGGTCCTTCTATTCGTGTACTTGAGGATTATTACATGTTGCTGAGATAATTGTGATATTTGTTTTTCCACTGCGAGTTTTATGAAACTGAAATTATGCATGTTTCGAGAAACGAAGAGTGACATCTTGAACTCTTTGATTTAATTGAATTAATTGCATGATTTATTTCATATGGGGATTAGGGTGTTACACCACCACCTGACCATTTTGCATAAGCACTCCATTTGTACATGCTTTGTTCGATAAAAAGATCATACTTTTTTGATTGTGTATGTTGACGATATGATTATTACAAGAGATGACTCAGAGGAAATAGAAAAACTTCAAAAACAATTGGCATCAGAATTTGAGATGAAAAATCTAGGTGGACTCAAATATTTTCTAGGTATTGAGGTTGCTAGGTCGAAGCAAGGCATCTTTTTATCTCAACGAAAGTATATCCTAGATCTTTTATCAAAGGTTGGGCTGCTGGATTGTAATCTTGTAGATACTCCAGTTGTCCAAAATCACCAACTTGGAGAATATCCGGACCAAGTGTCAACAGACAAAGGGACGTACTAGAGATTAGTTGACATACTCATTTACTTATCCCATACACGACCTGATATAGCGTATGCTGTAAGTGTAGTGAGTCAATTTATGCATAACCCGAGTAAAGATCACATGGATGCAGTGATTCGAATATTGCGGTATTTGAAATCCTCACTTGGAAAATGCTTGATGTTCACGAAGAATAATCTTGTACAAGTTGAAGGTTATATAGACGCTGATTGGGAAGGAGATATCACCAATAGGAAATCAACCTCAGGCTATTTTACCTTTGTTGAAGGGAATTTGGTTACATGGAAAAGTAAGAAACAAAAAGTTGTTGCATTATCAAGTGCTGAAGCAGAGTTTCGAGGGATGGCTAAGGGTCTATGTGAGCTTCTCTAGCTTAGAAGACTGTTGACTGAAATTGGCTTTGCTACGAATTATGCGATGAATCTTTTTTGTGACAACAAGTCTGCAATCGAAATTTCCCATAATCCAGTTCAACATGATCGAACAAAGCATGTGGAAGTAGATCGACACTTTATCAAGCAAAATTTGGAGACCAAGATAATTCAGTTTCCGTTTGTTAAATCTGAAGATCAATTAACAGATATACTCACAAAAGTTGTATGTAGCAGAAACTTCTATAACTCACTTGACAAGTTGGGCATTCGAGATCTCTATACACCAACTTGAGGGGGAGTGTTGGTGTGACCTGTCCTTTACAAGATCATTGGAGATATTTTAGGAGATATAGTTAGTAATCATTAATTGTTCCATGTATATATAACCTATTCCTCTACTGTAACATTGACAGAAAATAGAATGAGAAATAATAGTATATCAGTTGGACAAACCCTTCCAAAGAAAGTAGCGTGAGCACTTTGCCAACCACCACAATTAGTTGTGACACCTTGTATCCTTCTTAATATAAGAAAAAAGGATGTTGTGGAAACATCAATTATAATCCAAGCTGCCCTTCTGCCACGCGGTGAAATCAAGGGTAAAAAGTGTCTAAAATTTTCTTTTCTCAACTAATTGTACATAATTACTTTGAATGATGTCATTGTTAACTTGGTTTGGTTCATTTTGTCTTCACATTTTGCATTTTGTTCCAATCCAATTACATGTGTGATGTATAAAATCAAAGAAGAACTTTGTGCTACAGTAGGCTACTTCAAGAGTAGTCACTCTAACCAATCAAATCGACGGTACAATAGCTCTCTCTTTTCAAAACTTCACACTTCTCAATATTGTATCTCCTATCACTCTAATACACTTTTATACATATCACAACACAGATCCAAAACTTCTTCTACAATATTTTTCTCCTACTTCTCATTACTAAAAATTGCATTTAGATCGTAAATCTTCATTTCCACCACGATAAAGTTCATCATCCTCTAATATTTTGCTTCATGTATGTCACTTTTTTTCGATGGTTATTTATTGTGTTCTCTTCAAACATTTGATATGTGTTTTGTATGTGTTTCTCATATCCAGGTTGTATGGTTTATGGTTAAAGATGCTTTTAAACCCATTTTATAAACAAATCAACTTTTATGATTTTTTACAAATAACAAACGTTACTGTTTTAAATGTATTATCATGTATAAACTCTCTGTATAAATCGTTGATGATGTTTCATGTTTTATGCTTCAGGAAAAATTAGGTTTTTTTTTTTAAGTTTGTATGATGTTTCATGTTTTATCCAAGGTTTTATTGTTTATTTCGTTTATTTGTTGTTTTATGTTCAAACATTTGATAAATGGTTGGTATGGGTTTTGAATATGAATGTTTTATGGTTGATGGTTATAAATGATTTTAGTTCCATGTCTATATGAGTATATGGTTTAATGTGTTTTTTCATGTATATATGTATGTATAAAGTATATCGACGAAAAAACATTCATATTAGAGTTAAGAAACAACATTCATACAAGAGGTTATTAAACTTTGAAATCATGAAATTTAACCAACAAGTATTAACTTATACAACATTGTTGGTAGTTTCTGCAACAAATTTCCTATTTAATTTCGTGTTTTCTACAACAGTTGAAATGGCAAGACTTTTTGAATTCATAAGAGACATCAATGAAAAGAAGGACTTTCGGAAACTGGCTGTCAAGGTGAGAGACAAATGAACTGTTGTTAAGGACTGGAAGGAGCATTTAGAATTGGTCATTGTGGATGCAAAGGCAATATGAACAAAACAACAAAAAAATTCATATTTACAATTATGTTCAATATATGCAAAATAAAATACAACTGATGCATTGAACAACTTTCAGTGTCACGACATTCAAGTGATCTTTCCAACGGCATATAAGGCTGAATCTGACAAACTGCTTGAAGAAATGACAACTTATACATTGAGCAACTTTCAGGTCTTACCTAATGATTTATTCTTCAAAGCATCATATCACAAGTACAAGTTGAAATGGACTGGTGGAACAACAGTTGTGGACCCAAATGTTCACGATATCCCTGATGCTGATTTGAAGTTCAAACAATTTGCTGAAATTCTTGCTGGGAAATGGTGTTCTAACCTATTAGTTCGTAAGTACCTCAACTTTATTTATATCAGTATGACTATATTACTTAGTATCATAATTTATTTGTTTATATTTTGGTTAGATGTCATTGGCTATGTTCATGAAATCGGATATTGTCAAGTCAATCAAAGAACTTCTAAGAAGCTGCAAGTGAATTCGCTTTTGAAAGATCTAAGGTATAATTTACAATATTGCGCCACTATACATCATTTGATACCATTTTCTTTGGAAAAAGACTAAATTCTCTGTATATATGTCGTGATATCTCTATGAATTGCTCTCTCTGGGATGACTATGCTGGAAAGTTCATAAAATTCAACAATGATAACAAGGAAAATGGCCCAATTATAGTGATATTGAAGTATGGCAAGATTAAGGAAGAAGGTTTTGATAAATATGCATCTATATACTATTGTCATATTTTTATCTTTAATGACTTGGTCATTGCTTAATGAGTTAAAATATGATAACAATTGCAGGTAAATACCCGCTAAGTGTTACCAACACTTATGGTGCTACGAAGTTGCTTATCAACGAAATATAACTTCTCAAATTAAGCAGTTCTTAATTTACCAAATATAAATTAAATTTTATAAATCAATACCAAATATAACTTCTCAAATTTGAACTCATTGACAGTTCTTAATTTACAATGGTAACTAAAATCCTCTATCATACACGACCAGACAATATATGGAAGCAAATTGAAGCTTTCTACTATCCCTACTAAACAACAATGCATGTGCCAGAAACTTCAATTCGAGCAGCGTAAGTCAAACTTTGAAGGACAAAACTAGTTGTCCTAGTTAATCGAGTACATAATTATATCTCAAAGATTTTAAAAATTAAAAGACAAGATATTAGTCAGAGAAATACATAGATAGGTTACATACTTGTTTCCTGTTTATTTTATAAAGTTAACAAGATCTTTGCCTTCCAAGCCAATCAAATCATGAAAGACATGCAATTAACAAATTAGAATGAAAAGTTTATCTAATCAGTATCAGTTAGGATAATAGATTAGTGAATACAACATAGAATTTAGATATCTCAATTGTTTGATCAAGGAAATTCAAAGGAAGTTCAATTGTGATGCCAAGATCTTGTGCCTCCTTCACAGACAAAGAAAATAATGAGCATATTTACAAGACACTTCGATGGCCCAAACATAGCACTAGATAGTGAGACAACTTTTAGAAGAAAAAAAAATTAATGCAAATAAGATTCATCAAGTTTTTGCACCAAAAAATTCAGAGCTAAGAGTGTGAGACTCAAAGTTATGCTAAAAAGGCTACAAGTTAAAAACAATGGCAGGATATAATCAATCAACATTGAAAAGATTTGATCATGATATTTTAGGGGTTCTGTCTGCTAGAAAAATGTATTTGATACTCCAAAAGATTTTCCAAGTACTTCATGTACTGCCTGTAGAAATGAAACAGAACTAAGAATACTATAATGTACATATTCCATATACAAAACTATGTCAGTTGTAACACTCTAAAACCCCGACTTTTATTTATAAAATATAAAAGAATAATTCTTCAAAATGGGTTCTACACATACTGGACTAATCATCTTTTATTCAATCAAAATCATAAATTAAAACAACGGAGCAACTAATCAACTTCAAGTAAAATGAATAAAGGTCTCATCATCCATGCAAAACAAAGTTACAGTTTCAAAACATCTTCGAGAAACATAAATTACTACAAACACCCCAACCCTAGTGTTACAAAATCAGAGCAACGAAATCGACTACATAATTTTAGAAATAATTAATGACTGAAATGACTTCCAACGCCACCTTCCAATACCCGTGCATCTAAAGCTCCTCACCTGAATATATGTACCCCAAGAGTACAGACACCACAAACACACAACACTAAAACAGAGGTGAGAAACACATTCAATAAAAATATTATTAATATATAAGATGATAAACATAGAAGTTTATAACATCCTATGTAATTATTTTGAATATTACACAGGATATAAGTATCTGATAATTAACATAATTGAGTTGAATTAGAGAGAAACTTAAATACTTGCCTTAACATAAGTGTAAGATACATTTGTGAGGTCACTTATGATTAAAAATGCATCTGTTACATAAATAAAATCTAGAAAGGTAGTCTTGAAGCCTAGTCTTCAAAAGCATAATTTCAAGTCTGCAACGAACTTCACCTATCTATCTAGAAGAAGACAAAAAGGAGTGGGATGAGATCTACTTATCTCAGTGAATTCTCTAACTAAAACCTCAATTGTGCCCCCCCACTAACTATGATATTCCTTGTTCAACCAATTCAAAGACAACTAATAAAATAAAGTATATGAATGGTCTCTAACTAAAATGGCTTACTCCTCTACAATTATACTTCAATCCCTCCTTTCAATTGTCCATCAGAATGTGTTTAAATTGAGGGTTTATGACAGGAATGGAATGAAGAGCTCACTTTTTTTTTTGGTAGAACACTTTTTTTTTTAAAATTACGAACATTATAAAATGATTTTTTAAAAATTAAACATTTTGGTATCTGTAATTTAAAAAAGAAAATTAAGCCCTCCACACTACACTTTCTAAACCCTCCATCCAAACATACACTGACTTTCTTATATCCCCTCCACTCACTACTATATTTGTCTAAAGTATTAGTTATCTGAAACATACAAAACCATGTGTATTCGAATATAGAATATGAAGGAGACAAAATAATCTATGTTGAATTATAGGGCGAAAAAATACCAAGTTTCGTTTTTACTATGATCTTAATGTTGTGATTTTAGAGTCATTTTATTTCAAAAGTTAATAAAAATAAAGGCTATCCAAAAAATGAATTTTATTTAACGTTTATTTTTTTCCCCATATTTACTGTCATTGCCTTATTTTTCTCACCTGATAAACGGTTTTTATGCAAGTGACTCATTAAAAGGCTGAGCTATTCACGTGTATGCAAAACCCTAGCTCTCACTCGCTACTCTTTATAAGCATTGCCCTCACTCGGATTATTTCATTACATTATACGCAAAAATTGGTCAACGAAAGTTAATGTATTTGGTATAAATTTTTAACCAGTAACTTTTGTTGACCAATTTTTGCTTATATATTTCCTTCTCCCTTATCCCTTTTCGTTTTCATCTTTGTTCAAACTTCAAACTAATTTCTTAAAACTACATTAAATTTGAAGGTGACAGTGACGATTCTAGTTAGGTTTTGTTCGTCGTAATTCGCCAATTTGACCTTGCCGACATATCCTGTTATCCAAATATTTGCTAATTTCATTTCAGTTTTGTTTTCTCCTTTTCTTTCTCATTGTTCAGTGTTTTCAATTGGCCAATGATTATAAATTATTGAATAGACAAGCATATGTCTGAATTAATTCATGTTGAAAAATCTGATATTCTCTATGAGGCCATTTAGTTCACTTTTATTTATTCATTGATATCAATATGCTTTTGATTTATTTATTTTACTTTTGTTTACATTGGAGAGTCAAATGATGATTAATAGCATAGTTCAAATGATCAATTCGTGATTATTCAAATTTTAGTCTTTCGATCCTGTCTGATGACTCCATAATGGTAAACATTGATCGCATTTGGAATAAAACATATCAAATGTATTTGTAGTCTTTTATCATTTAAATTGTATGACGGAACTACTACATCTTTTTCAGCTTTAGTTTTATCAGCTTCTTGTGCCTGTAAAAGTAATATAAGCAACACACTGAGTAGAAAAAGATACACCCATGCAAACAACAAAACCATTTCCTCTTCCAATTTTCCATTCTAGGTTACATCTCGTGTAATATCTGAGATAAATTCGAATTGTTCCGTTGTATCAGTTTTATGCCATGATTTATTATTTTGCATGTTTCATATTAGTTATTGCCGGAAGATGTTATTGGAACCACGTCAATGGCTAAATTCTTCAACACTATTAAGGTGAGATAAGTTTACTTGATCTCTGTTATTTTTGTTTTCAATGATTTTTTGCAACCTAATTGCTAAAAAAAACACAATGATTTGAATTTAAGTAATAAGTTTCTTTATGTGCCTTCTTCATTTAACGGAATGTGACTCATGGAATTGTCGTTGTAGCTTATTGACGGATGTGGCAATTGTTGATTATTGGTCCTGAGATTCAAGATTCAGTCAAAAGGGCTCTTCTTAACAAAGAAATATAAAAGCTACAAAAACATAATATAAGGAACCAAGTAAGCTATCTTTATCTGTGCTTGTTTTCTGTTGATTGTGATCATTCTTATTCATGGTATTTTAATGATATAATTTGATGGGATATTGGCATCATAAGTTTTGCATATATGAACTTAACAACAATAACAATAAAACGCAAACATAGGAGTAAAATATAATTGATGACTAAAGTTCTCAACTTGTAAAACTCAAAAGTGAATAGAGGATGTAGGAAACATCTGGTCTTGACTTTATCTTGTCCTCTCCAACATACAAATTTATCTCGTGTTGACTTTTTCTTATCCTCTCCAACACAGAAATCTCTCCATTCTATCTCGCCCTTAACCCGACCATCCGGTGTTTACTCTCATCTTTACTTTATCACGTCCTCCACAATTATATCGCCATCCGTAATTATCTACTTTTCCAAAATCATATCCCCTTATTTCGGTGATAATGTTATTATATTGCTTTGAAGTTGGCCTTTGATATCAAGGATATTAAAGTTGAGGATGGAGAATACAGTTTTAAGAAGATTTATGCCGCATGAAGGTTCAAGAAAATAATGACTCCATTATCCACCTTCGATATATGGGTTAATGGAGCCAATCTTGTTTGGAGCTTTCATGTTTGCATAAATCGTCATAAAACAGCTTTCACCATCCTCCGCTTTGATATCCCATATATCGATCGATAACTTCCCGACAATAATAACAATGTGAGTTTATACCCCAGATAATCCAACCCGTTGGAGTTGGCGAGGCTGCTATGAACACGATTGAGAGGATAAAGTTTGTTAGGTTTAAAGAGTAGTGGAGCGAGGAGTTCAAGGTGGTAAGGTCAATTCAGTTTTGATAGACCTCCCCAATCATATTTAATCATTAGAAGTATTAGTCCTTTTTTGGTTTCACGTTTAGAGGAGTTGAACTCGATTATGTAGGTGTAGAATTAATTTTGATATTTTTAATTTTCTTGAGTATAATTGATTTTACCTACAAAATGGACCTTGTCTTAAAGCTAGAATTTAGAGTTCTTATATCAAACACTGATTCTTGAATTTTTTGTTTAACTCACCTTTTATATCATTGTATCCAAATATAAATCATTTTACAATAAACTTTCTTTCACATGATGTCAAATTTACACAATCAACTCATTCAAAATCAATTATGTCACCGCATAACTAAACACACACTTACTTTCATAAATTTTTGTATTGTATTAAGCATAAGGTTCATTATACTTTCCTGTTTCCACAATTTAGTTGATTTTGAAAGTAATAGTTTTCCTGTCCTTTTATATTCATCAGGATCAGTATTTTATCGTATTAACTCTCTCTCATCCTCTCCATCATCAAGAAATCTCTCCATTCTTTCACGTCCTTCATTTGGTCATCCAGTATTTTCTCTCATCATGATTTTATCTCGTCATTCATAATTCTATATTTTTCAAAAGGATTATCCTCTTATATTGGTGATAATATTATTGTTTCTTCGAAGTTGGCCTTCCATATTTGGGATGTGAAAGTTTAAGAAGGGTTAGGCAGATTTATGAATATTTATGCCACATGAAGGTTCCAGAGAACATTGACTCCATATCTTGGTTGATGGAGTCGTAATTATCTGGAACCTTGATGCTTGCATAAATCTTCGTAAAATGGCCTTCACCTTCCTCAGCTCTTGCATTCCATATTTCGAAAGTCAACTTTTCAGGAAGAATAACATTGTGAGATATAAGATCAAACCTTTTTTCTAACTATAATTATGTTCTTTTTAAACCTCGCGATGACTTAGGCCCTGAACATTTCTTGGTCGGTTGGGTTTCACTCCAGAAAGTCAATCCACATTGACTAACCAAGCAAGCTTACCCGCCATGAGTTGTTCTTAATTATTTTAATTTGATTGGAAGGCATACCAATTGAATTTTGAACATGTTAATTATTCTGTAGCTTGGTGGTTTGTCAAACTAAGCATGGATTTGATTTGATGATATCTGTTAAATTATTTTTGTTTTCAAAATTTCTTTATTGTTTCTTTATGTATTGAATAATATATTTGATTTGTTGATCTCTTTGGTGTTACACGAGAAATAATCTATGAAAACACGATTTCTTCTGATTGTATCTTTCTTCCTCTTATTAGATTTTCATGCGTTGTATAATTCTTCCTCTTATTTGACATCAAAATTGAATCATGAACTTTCTTTTTCAGCCTGATTTTGTAACAACCTCCTGCATAACATAGAACCTCAAGTTTTTCTCTGTAGGTCATTATTATATAGTAATAGTAAATCCTTTTTCTTTAAATTTTTATTGATTTTAAGAACAAATAGTCTATGATTTTGTTATTTTTTCAGCTGAGGTCAACATATTCTTGATTCAAAAGGTGTTTCTATAATTTTTGGGATATTATTCTTCATTTGATAATCTGGCGATGGATCTATCCATCTTGCAGTGAGTTTTGAAGCCTTCATTATCTAGAACGTTTTTATACACCGGACAAGAACAACAGCCCGAGATAGATAGAAAAAAAAAATCAAATTTCTTCAATGATCCATTATTATTTTAATTTCTGGGCTTCAATTTTAAGCCATACGAATTGAATTTTGAACATGTTCTCCTGCAGCATGATTTGTCACTCTAATAACCCGCTTTATGGCATGGAGCCTGCATTTTGATTTGGTGATCTATTAAATTCTTTCATTGACATCATATATATATATCCTATTTTAAGGTGTTTCCAATTGAGTATTAGACAATGGTAATGTTTTGTGAAACTTGATACATGATTATCACCATTGTGAATTGAAACATGTATCTGTTTTCTGCAGTGTAACGTTCCTTTTAAAAATACCGTAGTATCAAGCATTCAGGTTTATTTCAGAACTCTTCATTTCATGGTGACCTGGATTGTAGATATCAAGAATTTCAAAGTTCTCTCTACATTTCTTTTCTGGATCGTTTATTCAAGAATTATATGTTTATTTTCAAACTATTGGTTTTACTTCTTCATAATTAGATAATCGAGATATGCATTTAACCATTGTTGAGCAAGCGGAATTTTGAAAAACTAGAACATTTTGCTATACGATTGGAGAACGGCTTCACATAGATAAATTGAATTTCTTTAATGATTCATTCTTAATTGTTTCCACTTTCAAGTTTTTGATTATGAGAAGAATTGATATGTGAACATGCTTTTTCCTCAGCATGGAGCCTTGAGCATTCAATCTTTGTGTTATTTTTCGATATAACTATTGATTTAATAATCGATGATCCATTTATTCATTGTACTGCATGCAGTGAAGTCTTGATATCTAGATAACTTGATTCAACGTACAAGAACGATGAATGGCATCTGATAGATAATTGATTTTTCTTCAATGAGTCCTTTATTAATTTAATTTCTGGTCTTTGATTGCGCGACATACGAATTGAATTTTGAACATGTTTTTCTGCAGCACGGTCTGTCAAGCTAATAACTTCTTCACAGCATAGAACCTAGCGTTTTTATTTGGTGATATCTATCATAATCTTTTTGTTTTCAATATTTCTTTAATTAACTAAGAGTATGAATATTTCTTGATTCGTTACTCTTTGGTGTTGCAGGAGCAATATTATGAGATTATGAATATCCTCATGTGATGTATTCTTATTCTTTCTGGTTGATTTTTCGATATATTGACATTCACAGTTCATATTTTAATGATCTGATTGTTTAGTTTGTTTGGGTTCCAATGGATTGTTCTCTAGAAAGATGTTGTTTTGTGTTTAAGATATTGCAATTTGAGTAATAGGTAGTAGTGTTTTGCGGAACTTGTGGAACTGTGATGTGACAATGTATAGAATTATGAATCTAATTATTAGAACTTCAACAATATTTCTTTAATGCTTAGAATTATGAATCGTTCTTTACTTTTTAAGTTTTGGGCTTTGTTCTCAAGACATGCAGATTGGATTGTGAATCTTATTTTCCTTTTTGGTGCTCTATAAATATTATGCATGCCTTCTGGTTATTTTTGTCTTTTGATATGTTTGTTGTGTCATCTGGAGTCCAACATCTTGCAAATTGAATAGAAATTTGTTCCGGTTCTTCTCCAGGCTTAAATTGGTGGCCATCTTTGCTATTAAAACTCGACATTTTAGTCTTTGTTTGATACTTGGCATCTTTTTTCAGTTCACAGGGGAGACGGACTATGAGCATGTGATGTGTTGTGACCTGTGGAAACTAGAGGTCCACATACTATCCATTCAGCCATGTGATACGATCAGTAATTTTTTACATATCTGAATGAATATGTTACGACATCAGGAATATTTTTCCTTTGATATGTCTCATGCTAGTATTGGATATATGTATTTTTGCATTAGGAGCATGAATACTGAAGCATACAAGATTCTTGAGTATATGATTTTTGCCCGCGACAAGGATATAAAATTCTAGAGAACTTGGTTTGGTGTTATATTCTGGTAGTCTGCCATCTTTTCTAGTTATATAAGAATAAGAATCTTTTGTCCCATATTTGTATCTTTGTCGGTACTGGAGTAGTTTTTCTCTTATGGTTTGACCTGCCTGTATCTGTAATCCGTTTTGGACAGCTTGGGTGATTTCTACTTGGTTATACATACATCCTTTGTGCTTTCTGCTTGAATTGGTTGATTGCAAATGTAGGTGGATTGTGAAATGTAGGTGGTTATACATTCAGATTTTGGACAAAACCAGCCATTTTCTCACTATTAATTGTGCGTCCTGCATTGTTTCTATTAAGAACAACCACAATAATGGAATATACCTCTTTGCTTAACCAAGTGTTCGGAGTCTATCGTTTCTCCTTAGTGCACAACTTAGGCCGGCTTCTAGCTTAGGAATGCTTAATGTTAACTAGAGTATAAATTGAACATGGTAAGGGACATAACTAAGCAAATGCTAAATTTTGTTTATGATGTTCTACTGATCAATTTTGTTATTTTCAATTCTCTTTTGGAGAGGATGAGATAAAGTCAACACGGGATAGATCTGTATGTTAGAGAGGATGAGATAATTCCATATGTTTGGGAGGACGATATAAAGTCAAGGTGAGATAATTTCATATATTGGAGGCTTTTGAAATGGTTTGAAAATATTCCTAAATCCTTTCTCCCATTTATGATACGTGTTACGGACAATGATGTCCCTTTGACTCCATATTTATCTAAGGGTCAGAAGAAGAAAGATTCAAAGGATGCCTATCAAACCCGGTCGAGGGGACCTCCTCCCTCCCATCAAGAAGATCTTTTACTGGAATATTAGAGGAGTCGGCAATTCTGATTCTCGAATTTTCCTGCGTGAGTTTTACTTCACTCGTAGACCTTCTTTAGTGTTTATTGTTGAACCGGTGATTCCTTTTTCTTGTATCCCTAATGGGTATTGAAATAGTATGCAAGTTAGTAAATTTTGTATGAATAAAAGAGACCCTCTTTTGCCTAATCTTTGGGATTTATGGGGGAATGAGTTTTCTTTTCTGATGGTTTTTGCTTCAGCTCAATGTATAGTGTTGGAGTTGGAATGTAATTTGAGAAAGTTTATATTGTGGGTATGTATGCTAGTACTTCATTTTTGCAACGTCGGGACCTTTGGAACGATCTTACTACCTTATAAGCCTTTTATGTGGAGCCTTGGCTTTTTATGGTAGACTTTAATGTGGTTTTGGAGGCGCATGTAAAGCATGAACGGCGTTTACCTCCCTCTTTGTCTTTGTCTTGATTTTACTACTTGGACAAATGTGCCTCTTCTTACTCATTTAAATACTTCCGGTGTGCTTTATACTTGGTATATTGGATGGTTAGATCATGATTATGTGGCTCTCCGGCTTGACCGAGACATTTGTACCGAGGCCTGGATAGATTTTTTGAGTGTTACCTCTTGTTGTGCGCTTACCCGCATTTACTCTGATCATCATCCTCTTTTGGCGGCCCTTGAATTGTCCACGACTTTTCATCATTCTTCTTTTAAGTTCATCAAGGCGTGGACTACGCATGATGACTGTCGTCGTCTAGTCTTGGAAACTTTGAAGAAACATGTTGTTTGCAGTGGTATGCATTGTTTGCATGATAAATTGCAATGGGTTAAGGATGCTTTTAAACTACGGAATAAATCAGTTTTTGGTGATGTCCAGCGCCAGGTTCATCTTGTTGTGGATGAGGTGAATAGAATTTAGTAGCGTATTGACTCTGATGGTTTGACTGATGATTTATGAGTTGGAGTTGCAGGCGCAACTTGTTATCACAAATGCTATGAACCGACAAGATCAATTATGGAGAGAAAATGCTCATATCAAAGCTTTATCAATGGGGATAGAAACATCGCCTACTATCATCAAGTGGCAAAGATAAAATTAACATCAAAACAAATTATGGTTTTGCAGATTGGTGATATTACTCTGACAAAACCACCAGCCATTAAATTTCATGTGATATCTTATTTTCAAAGCATTTTTGGTGGCAAAAATAATTTCACTCTTAATACTCTTGTGGCTGACACTAATCCTTCCCTGGTCTCGATGGAGGAGAATAACATGATGACAACGCTTCCTTTGGCTAATGAGATCAAAGGGGTGGTGGCTGGGGTTTGAATCCCAGACCTTGCATATATTATGCATTTTACCTACCAACTGAGTTAAGCTAACGAGGACAAAGGGGTGGTTTCTAGTCTTAATTGTGATGGTGCTTCTGGTACGGATGGTTTTGATTGTCATTTTTATTAGTGGTTTTGGGACATTATGGCAACGGATGAGATAGTTTCGGTGCAAGAATTTTATATTACGGATAATTTTATTCCTAATTTCAATTCTAGTGTTATTGTTCTAATTTCGAAGGCGATTGGCGCTAACTCTATGGGAAATTTTTGGCCTATTTCTTTAGCCAATTTTCGGTTTAAAATTGTTACTAAAATTCTGAGTGATCGTCTTAGCACTATTGTTATGTGTATATTAGTGCAGCATAAAGGGTTTGTTAAGAACCGACATATTGTTGATTGTCTTATTATTGCATCTGAGGCAATTAATTTAGTTGATAAGAAATAGTTTGTGGCAATCTTGTGCATAATCTTTTTTGCATATTTTCTTTTTCACTACTTTATGCCTTTAAAGGGTTTTGGTTTAATCCTTCTCTTTGTATATATTTTTCCTTTTTTTTAATAATATATATTGAGTAGGTAGTATAAGATGAAGGTTTCAGTGACGTGCCAACCTAGTTGAAATGTCGCTGATTCCCCTTAATGTCCTCCCTACTTTCAGCATATCAAAAGAAAAAAATAGTGTCTATATAAACTTTTGTAGTAAAAATGTACACGATATGGATTTAATATATATCATTTCTGACACGCATGGAGTGCCAAATCAAATTAATTCATTTCCTCCACTTTCCTCTCCTAACCAAAGACGTGAAACTATGGAAAAGAATACCTAAATCCCTTAGCATACGCTTCACAAACCAAGACATTTGAAAATCGTACACCATACTAGCCAAGTAACCAAGAGAGAAAAAACGCGTGTCCATCTAGAAGCTCCAAATAGCAGCCTTGCAATTTTCATGTTTCCGCTGCTGGGGACGCGATATTTCAACTGATGTGATTTCTAACTCAAATCCAAACAGGCACTTATTCTCTTGATCCACTTAGTCATGATTAAGAAAAGGCATTGGATGGTGCTAAGACATTGTATTCTGATATCATTTAAAAGAGTATTAATTTCTTGACTTGTTTGTGAGACACTATTGAAAATTAGAATGTTATTCTTATAAAAATAGTCATAGTAGAATATAACTGTAATTTGGATGTCAATAATACAAAGATGAGCCTAACATACAAGAAATGAGTCTAAATCTCTTTCCATCTTTAGAAACCCCTGGTGGATTGGTTGTCCACAAGTATAGTAGAAATTGGTTAGGTTTTGATTTGGATCATCGATTTGAACACTTGAGATTTATAAATATCATCGAGAAAGCATAGAGGTAATCATAGGCTGATTTTGTCGAGAAAGAGCCATTGGAAGTAAAAGGCCATAAAGGACTATCCTCTTCAAAGAATTGGGATGAAGAAGTATTTTCGAGAATCTGATTCAAAACTCGAAGTGAAAGCATGTACTTCACTCCATCCAACAGCCAGTTTCCGTGATTATTCTAAAAATGATAAGAAACTATAAGATAACCACTCATCCGACCAAAATAAAGCTAGACCGCCATAAACAAACAATTTTTTTATAGTTAATTTCAGCAGCATCTTCATCTTTGATCTTGAAATTTGCATAATCACAAAATCATAAAAATTAAGCTAAATAGTTTCGAATATTGATTTGTATCAAATAGCATATTCAGTTTGGATTTTCAAAAGCTAAGTACTCAGGCAACGATTATATTTTTTCATAAGAATTCTAACATGTTGAGTAAGTAAATGCAATCATGTACGAATATAGTAAGTATTTTCTTTTTCTTATTAAGAATTTAGGTACGTTTTTTAGTTACACCAACCACTACTAAGTGAACCAGATAGAATATGTAACGCCCTCTTTATTTATTTAATTATTTTATTAGATAATATAGTATATTATTATATATTATATGATTTTTGGTGATTATGCGACGTATTTATGATGTGTGACGTGATGATTATTTTATTGTTTAATAAAATAATATATGTGGTGTTTATATATATATATATATATATTTATATGAAAAATATAGAGATTTGTTGGAAAATATATAATTTTGGGAGGTGGGGTTGTTTTTATAAATAGAAAGAGTTGTGAGGGTTGAGATAGAATTAATTAAGTTGAGAAGAGGTATATAAGGGAAGTAGGTCAAGAATTAGGCAGAACGCGTTATCAGACTTTTGGAAAGGGAGAAAACGGTTTACGAGAGGAGAAGAAGCTAGGCTGCGATTTCCTTCAATTTTCTAGGTAAGGGTGAGCCTAACTTCAGCAATATTAATAGTATTTCATCTGTTTATGATTGGCTTAGAGATTGGGAAGAAATTGAGATGAGTTTCATGAATTAGGGTTATGATGAATTTGATGTGAGATTGTGTTGTAATGTTGTAGATACGTGTTACAAAACCTAGATTAATCATTAGGACAACATTGCTGATGAATTAGAAGCCTAACTTGAGAGATTTGAGATGTTTTGGTGAGAATTGGAGTGAACCCGTAGTGGTTCTGAGATCGCTCGCCTGTGGCGAGTAAACCATTATCGCTCGCGAGGCGAGCAGCATAGCTCGCCGTGGCGAGCTTGACCCTTAAACTTAGGATTTTTGCCAAACCTTAGATGGTTTTGAGTGCCTTATTATTTATAGGAAAGACCTGTGAAGTTGTGTGGACCAATGTGGATTTAGGGAACCTTAAAACGAAGTTTTTAGGCGAATAATGTCAAAAAGGCCGAGAGCACCCAGATTGCTCGCCTGTAGCTCGCCCCCAGCTCGCCTTTGGCGAGTAGCTTCTTGAGAGAGCTCGCCGTAGCGAGCAAATCCCTAGCCGTGGCGAGTTAGTGCTTTCCTGAACCATTGTTTCGTTTTGCGATCTGTTTCGCATGGGACATTGAGAGGACACCTTGGGGTAGTATTAGAGATGGTTTATGACCTGAGATAGAGTTTGTAATGAGGATTAAAGATGTTCCCTTACGTTGATGCTAAAGTGATGTATTGTTTATGTTTCAATGACTTGTAACATGATGCTAAGTGACTTATAATGATGTTTATGTGTTGTGGTGTATTGTGTCCGATGTGATGAGCTTCTGCCATGTAATTACTATAATTGCAATGTGTCAGTCTTGAGTTATTAACGATGTTTGAGAAGTTGTGTTGACTTGATTAAGTTATTAAAGAGTC
Organism: Medicago lupulina; assembly: GCA_958299785.1. Classification (NCBI taxonomy): domain Eukaryota; kingdom Viridiplantae; phylum Streptophyta; class Magnoliopsida; order Fabales; family Fabaceae; genus Medicago; species Medicago lupulina. The sequence continues at coordinate 22,628,951 of OY283145.1, read as the reverse complement.
GAGTCCATGCATTTGCATAATTATGAGACGGTGGAGCTTTTGCTCAAAGCGACGGTGGAGCATTTGCTCAAAGCGACAGTGAAGCATATTAATGCTTATTTGTGGTACCACATGCATGATGTCAAGATGTTAAGAGTTACATTTAGTTGAGTCAATTTGTTAACACTTTATGGGACGAATGTTTTGAGACGTTGATGTGTTTTTAAGATGTTCATGATGATGTTAACCTTGTGTTTAATGACGTGTTATATGTGATGAGTTTTTGTTGTTAGTCATAAATGTTTGATTTATATATTAATATTTCTGTTGTGAATCTCACCCCTTCTGTTGGAATTGCCGCCTTGTGGGCAAGTGCAGGTAACCAAGCTTAGGTGCGCAGATGTGAGGAGTCTTGTGTGACGTATGATTGCTCTGATACGTAACGGGATGGGGTCTTATTTATGAGTCTATTCCTTTATGTATCATGTTGAGACTATTTTTAAGACTTAAATAATTATGAGACGTTTGATGGCCTTGATGCCAAGACTTTATGAAAGATTTGAATTATGAATTTTTCCGCTGCTATATTTGGATGTTTTGCGAAGGATAAATTATTATCTAACTCGTTTTAAAGATGAATGTGACACTCCTTTTGTGACGTACTCTGATATATGCTTTTATTTAAATGAAATTTTTAAGTCGGGAAATTGGGGTGTTACAGAATAAATTTAGGCACGTAGTGAACTTAAAGTAAGAGCATATCAAAAAGTCATAAAACTCAAAATATATGTTTGGAAGAAGACCATTATGTTCTGAAATTGAAAGGGTAGCACCATTTGACATAAAACTTTTGCCATCTTATCATGCAACTTCTATTTTAAGCTTTTTTTTTTAAGGGAAATGTTAACGAGTGCTCTTAGGGCACTCTTTAAGGACTTTAAATAGTAAATTTTTATGGAAAATTGTGCATTCAATGCATCGGTAATTGAAATGTTAAACTTTTTTAAGGATTAATTTCTTAATTGAAAAACCTTAAAGAGTGCTCTGAGGGCACTCGTTAACAAAACCATTTTTTTAATTATAGATAACATGTAAAAAACAACTTTCCCATTGCGTCAAGCTCCCTTTAGCCAAAGTACTATGATCAAAGAAAAAAACATCTGCAGCCCAAGCCGAAGACCATCTTTATATCCATTAGAATATAATCCACAAGCCTAAATCATCCAAGCCTACCAAGAAATACATTGGTAATTAAATCAAAAGGTTTATTTCCTTAATATCGATGGGAATTTCGCGTTCATCACAAAAATTGAATTAGCGATATATGTTAGGGAGGGAATACAATCCGTCATTAATAACGACGGAATTTTGTGTTCATCCCAAAAATTGAGCTGGCAATTTTTTGTGACGGAAATTGTTTACAATTTCGTCACTAAATAGCTGTCACAAAATTTCCGTCGCTAAATTTGTCGTCACATACTATTTAGTTAAACATTAGTTGCTTCACCATAAACTATCAATTATTTCAATAATGACAGAATAATTAATTACATTTGCAAAAGGGGCATATGTTATTTTCCACCAGTAAGTATATTTGATACAATTTATGTGAAAGTTCGTGCACAATTCAGTTTTCCAATTTCTTCATCAATAATATATTCCTCCTCGCAAATGCAACATGGTTCATTATTTTTTTGAAGTCCCTTCAACTGTGACCACAAATATTTCACATGTTATACACTGTCTTATGTTCGTCTCAATAAGCCTGCATTCACATTGCCATTTCATAGAAATATGTAACAAAAGTTGGGTGACGACAACCATAATATCTGAAAATCTTAATATTTGACTAGTTTGTAGACGTTCCATTGCATCTTGAATGGTAATTTAATTATGAGTCTGCATCAATACTTTTATCATCTGAGAATCGTGAGTTGGTTTAAAAAGTAGTTATTGTTACCACCAACATGAAACAGGTCGAAGTTCCCTATTGTAAACATCTGGAACTGTCCGATCTTAATCGATAGTCCAAATTCAATCTCTCAATTTAAAATTATAATATAAAAATCAAATCGGCTTTTCTTTAGAACTGTCCCATCAAGATCACAAATTGTTCCAAATGCGTGACGTCATGCTATTGTTGAAAGTCATCTAAAGAGTGAGTAGTTGTGCAACTTATATGGTATGTAATATTTGTTTGCAATATTGGCCACTCTTACTTGATGTTTCAACGTTCAAAAAGTAAGATTTCTTTTAATATTTGGTGTTTATAATTAGCTCGCTTTAACTCCACTTAAAACTAATGTTTTCATTTCAAGTATTGCTCCTTAGAAATTCATTCACTTACAAATGTAGCAAAAGAAAATATATTTTTGAAGGGAAAAGAAAGTTTCTTTTACTCCTGGAATTCAACGATCACAATCTAGTATATCCTTATAAATCATTCCTTTCGTCAATGATTTAAAGTATTCAATAAATAAAATATCAAATAAATACAATAATTAAACCCATAAATTCCAATGAAATATTAGATATTACACCTTAAAGTAAAAATAATAATTTAAAATGAGTAACAATAGTAATTATACTAAATAATATATATTTTCATAACAATTACCTTCTTCAATGCATCCAAAATCATTTATATTAAATCAAAAAAATCACAATCGTCAAAGATTTATACAGAGCGTATACAAAAGAGTTCATCAAACCTCAAGTGATAGTCCATGGACCAAGTGTTGCTACCTGGTCGTGGATCTATTGGAAAGAATGTCACAAAATGAAATAGAAAAGAACAAAAAAACAAGCATTTATGAACGCGGTCACATCCCCAAAAAAATAGTGGTCTTAATATTTTTTGGTGTCATTTGGCATTAATATCCACATAAACATGACAAGCTTATTGAGTCTAAATTTTTGAAATTTCCTTATATCACATCTTATAAGGTGAGCTTGCTTTCTGGCATAGACACATAGGAGCCTTATTAACAATCGAATAAAGTGAACTAATTGTGACCACTACATTAAAATGGAAAAACAACACATCTTTTCTAAGGAAGCTTCTTTTGAATCCCCAAAAGTGGAATTATTAACCTTGGTCAATTCCTAATCTTCATATACCTTCTTGTTGAGCATTTCTAACACAAACATAAAATCTAATACCATGTAAGAAAACATCTGTGGATGAATATATATGCAGGCACAGAGCTATTTGAATGTGGAGATGTTGGTCATTCCATCAGCGCTACAAGTATTACAGACTTGGAAATCTTGTTTTGGATTTGAGCAAGTTGACATGAATACAAAATAATTAATGAAGAGCAAAAATGTGGTTCAATTCTTCAAAGTGTAAAAAACATTTTGAAAGAGAATTTTGATAGAAAGCAAGCCGCTAAGGATGCGTCTTATTGGCCTGCAAAAGAGTTTCCAACACCGACTTCAGCAAGTGCTCGGATGCCTGATACTACCAAGAAACAAAAGAATAGGGGTTGGTCAGTCGGATTCTAGTAGATCAAAATGAAAGCAGTAGTATTATGCAAAATAATATTTACTTATCAAAATAATTACCTTATTCGTTGTGTTCCAAATATTTTATGTTTAATCAAAGAAATCACACTCGTTGGAGTTTTTTGCAGAGCAAAATGGATAAAATATTGGATCATGTCATAAATCATGATCCATACACCATGTTTTTCCACCACGCTAGCAGATCTGAACAAGAAATATCACAAGATTTAACTGAAAAAAGCAATCAACAAAAAATAGCTGAAAAAAGGCAAAAATAACAATTATTACCGATGATTTACTATGTATTTGGTACAACGCAGTTGTCGTTGATTAAAGTAAGATAAATCACAGTGATTCCCGATCTCTAACATTAGATTATACTCAATCCAATCAAACGAGAGAGAGAGGGAGGGAGAGAGAGAGAGAGAGAGATGTTATTTTGTGAAAGCGGCTGCGGCCGCCGACAATACTTGCCAAGTGATTCTCAACCCTGATTTATAAGCAAATCAGAATAGGAGAGTTTTTTTTCAGGTTAAGCTTTCAGTAGGGATGATAATATGGGTTGATCTGCACGTTTAGGCCCATCCCACTATTAGCCCGCAAAAAATGAGGTGGGGACGGGCCAACTTGAGGTGGTGGACACAAAGGTAAATCCAGCCGGCGAGTTGGCGGTTCGGCCCGCCTAACTTTATTTTTCAAAATTAATTTTTTATAATTGTTATTAAAAAAAAGATGTATTTTTTTCTTTCAAAAACATTGTATTCTAATTTTAATCCCATATAAACTGCAAATTATATTAATATAATTGTTGTTGCGACAAAAATAAGTATTGTATTTCTAAAACATTACACATTCCATCCACAAAATAGGTCCCCAGCAAAGAAATACTAGAGAAACAATTATGCAATTATGATTTGAATTTCATGTTGTCTCTTACTTTTTAAATAGATCAATTACATATGGTTTTCTTTCATACTAAAATTCAGTTAGATTTTTTGTCAAAGAAAGAAATTTCTACATTCTTCTTAGATATGTACAAGAAAAGCTAAATATTAAACTAGAAGCTAAAGGAAAATATGTTTCGTGTCTTCAATTGTCTCGTATGAATAAAAGAAATCTCTTCCAACTATTTTTAAGTGAAAAAATAACTGTCCAAAAATAATAGTCCAATTTTTGTGTGCCTAAAAGAATGATCTAAATGTTTTTAGGAAAAAAATTTAAACTTGGGTCACTTGTTATTGTGTAGTACAATATATATAAATAAAGAAACAATTTTTCATGAGCCTTATGGGCTAACCCACTTCGACCCGTGCATAGGACCGATTTTCTCCATGCAACCAAGTGATGTCGACCACCTAGAGGGAGTTGACTTAAAACCTTAACACAGCCCGCCTAAAATGGAATATTAAACGGAGCAGCCCAATGGGTCGGGCTCATTTTGCTACCTGTAGCTTTCATGTAACCTAAGTTTATAATATTATAAATAAATATAAATATATACAAAAAAATGACACAATCTTATGAAAAATTATATTTAATTGGTTCCTCTTTTAAATTAAAGAGATAAATAAATATTACACTAATTTGAAAGTAACTAATTGAAATTACACACCCAAAAGGGCGTTTCTTCAACCTCCACTACCGGTGGTGACCTCTACAACTAGCTTTGCTTTCTTAGTTGGTTTCTTCAAAGGCTTTAGATATGTTTATGATGGATTTGGTTGTTGGTGTCATTGTCGCTGATTTTTGTGGGAGATACGATGGTGATGTTTTTATTTGATAGAGATCCGCCATCGAGTGTGTTTTGGTTTAGAGAGTTACACCGTTGGTTTTGTCATGGGTTTTATCGGTGGTATGTGTATTCATGTTCTCTCAAAATGATGATGGTTTCACTTCATCGTGCATCTGGTTGTTTGTGTTGTGATGTGATGTGATGGCTATTCAGTTTCGTTTTCCACGTGTCTGGTTCGTGTGCTGCACGTGTTCATGGAAAAACGTTACACGCGCGTATAGCTTTGACTGCGTTACGTTTTTTCCAAGGCCGTTGTCAACCGTTTTGGTCGTGGCTCATTGTTTTCCCTCAATCTGGTCCGTTGATGTACCAGTTTCGAGGCTATTTAAGGAGGATTTCCCTTTGTTTTTCTCAGCAATTCATCGTTTTCTTTTGGCATTGTTGCAAGAAAACATTTCTTGTCTTTTACATACCAACCCATTTTACTCCTCTTTTTCTCTCTAGCTTTGAGTGTTCATCTTTGTTTTGTGTTTTGAGTTTAAGTAAGAAATGGCCTTATCCTTTGCAAGTCGTGGCGGTAGATTTTGTGTTTTTTTCATGGTGATTCGTGGTAGTTAGGGAGAAATTGAGTTGTTTTAAGGGTTTTTCACTTCTCGGTTAGAATGGATGACTCAGAATGTGACTATCGCCTTTTTTCAAGAAGTTTCAGCTGACATTGCAGGTGTTGCAGCTGAGACAAAGAACTCGCCTTGTTCTGGTCGTGGCTTTAAGGACGGAGATTTCGAAAGGACCTTGCCTAGGATCGTGGAGCCTTGAATTTGATGGAACTAGGCTTCCTCCTTGCCAGCCTTGCCGTAGCACGGACTTGAGTTTTCTCCATGGTGTGGATCCATAGGCGTAGCTCGTGCCTTCGGCAGCCCCTTAGCGATCACTTAGGATATGAACTTTATTCCGCACTTCTCCTTTATCTAGTTTCCGCTTTGGCGGCCCCTCTTGTAATTGATGTGAATGTTTTAATGAAAAGAAACTTAAAAGCCTTGTTCTTTCCTTTGTTATTGTTTTGTTTTGATCCACCCGGGCTTTCCTTTCCCTTTTTTGTTCGCGCATTTTATTTCATGCCACGTTTCGTATTGTATGCATTTTTATTTCATGCTACGTTGGGTAGGATTACCTGGGCGTTTTGGCTTGGTTGCGCTAATGCATTTTATTTCATGCGGAGCCCGTTTCATTCAGTATGTTCTGACACATTTTGTTTCATGCGGCGGTAAGTGTGAGCTCATGGCGCTTTATCGCGTTGATGCATTTTGTTTCATGCGGCGCCTGGTTTTCTTTTGGTCCGCATTGATGCATTTTGATTCATGTTACGACACCTGCTTTGCTTTATGCTTAATTAGTCATTTGAATTGCTATAGTTTGTTTTATAAACAAAATTTTTAGTTTTGTTAAACATTCCAATGATGAATTTTAAAGTTAATTATGGTCTTAGTTGTTTAATTTTGACTTCATTTTGAATTTATTGTGTTTGTCTTGTGGTATTCATCTTTAAACTGCCTAGCTTTATTTCCCTCGTGGGTGCTGCAAACTTCTATACCTTGTGGAAGCTTCCTTGTGCACCTGGATTTGGGACAACAATGATGCCATATTGCAGTTGCTGATGTAAAGCGAAACCGGTAAAAAAAATTAATTTACACCTCTCTCTTTGAGGACTGCAATGGTGACTTGTTGATTTTCATGTCATATTGCCGCTTCTTAACTTCATAATCTTACAATTTGTCCTATTTTTTGTATTTCATTTCTTGATTTATTTAGTTTTGTTGTTGAAGAAGTGGGTAAACTATAGTTATGTGGCGAACATCATGAGCAATGAACTAGTAATAAGTATAATGTAACACCCCCAATTTCCCGACATAAAAATTTCATTGAATAAACACATAATATCCTTCACAAAATATTCAATGATATAGCAGCGGAAAGTCATATAATGAAAATATCCTTCAAAAAGGTCTTGGCACTAGGCCTCATAAACGTCTCATAAATCCGTCAAAATACTAGAAATCATTAAATAGTTCAAACATGATACATAAGGAATAGACTCATAAAGGACCCCATCCCGTTACATATCAGAGCAACCTACGACATCACAAGACTCCTCACACCTGCGCACCTAAGCTTGGTTACCTGCACTTGCCCAAAAGGCGGCAATTCCAACAGAAGGGGTGAGATTCACAACAGAAATATTAATATATAAATCAAACATTTATGATTAATCAACATAAACTCTTCACATATAGCACATCATTAAATACAAGGTTAACACCAACATCATAACGTCTCAATAACACATCAACGTCTCAAAACATCGTCTCATAAAGTGTCAACAAATTGACTCAACTAAATGCAACCCTTAACATCTTGACATCATGCATGTGGTACCAGATATATAAGCATTAATATGCTTCACCGTCGCTTTGAGCAAATGCTCCACCGTCGCTTTGAGCATAAAGCTCCACCGTCTCATAATTATGCAAATGCATGGACTCGACTATTAATAACTTAATCAAGTTAACACAACTTCTCAACGTCGTAACTACATCAAGACTGACACATGCAGCTATAATAAATACATGGTAGAAGTTCATCTCATTAAACACACACATCACAACATAAAAACATCATTATAGTCACTTAGCATCATGTTACAAGTCATTAAAACACAAACAATACATCACTTTAGCATCAACGTAAGAGTGCATCTTTAATCCTCATTACAGACTCCTTCTCAGGCCATAAACCATCTCTAATACTGCCCAAAGGTGTTCTCTCAAAGTCCCATGCGAAACAGATCGCAAAACACAAACAGTCCTGTACCATACTAACTCGCCACGACGAGTGATCTGCTCGCCACAGGCGAGCACTCACAAGGCTGATCGCCAAAGGCGAGCTGGGGGTGAGCTGTAGGCGAGTGATCCTGGGTGCTCTCGGCCTTTTTGACATTTTTCGCCTAAAATCTTCGTTTAAAGGTTTCCTAAATCCAATTTGGTCCAAACAACTTCACAAGTCATCTCTATAAATAATAAGGCACGCAAAACCATCTAAAGATTGGCAAAAATCCTAAGTTTAAGGGAAAAGCTCGCCACGGCGAGCTACACTGCTCGCCTCACGAGCGATCAAGGCTTCTCGCCATGGCGAGTAGTCACTCGCCACAGGCGAGCGATCTCAGAACCACTACGGGTTCACTCCAATTCTCACCAAAACATCTCAAATCTCTCAAGTTAGGCTTCTAATTCATCAGCAATGTTGTCCTAATGATTAATCTAGGTTCTGTAACACGTTTCTACAGCATTACAACACAATCTCACATCAAAATCATCCTAACCCTAATTCATGAAACTCATCCCAATTCTTCCCAACTCTTAGCTAATCAAAAACAGATGATTCATAATCAATATTACTGAAGTTAGGCTCACCCTTACCTGGAAAAATGCAGAAAATCGCAGCCTAGCTTCTTCCTCTCTTCAACCGTTTCTCTTCCTTTCCCAAATGTCTGATACGCGTTTTCTGATTACTTTCCTTAACCTAATTTCCTTTTTATACCACCTCTCAACTTATCTAATTCTATCTCAACCCTCACAACTCTTCCTATTTATAAAAATAACCCCACCTCTCAAAATAATATATTTCTCCACAAATCTCTATATTTTTCATATAAATATACATATAAACGCCACATATATTATTTTATTAAACAATAAAATAATCATCACGTCACACATCACAAATACGTCACATAATCACCAAAAATCATATATAATATATAATAATATACTATATTCTCTAATAAAATAATTAAATAAATAAGGAGGGCGTTACAACTCTCCCCCTCTTAAAGGATTTTCGTCCTCGAAAATTTACCTTGATTAAACAACTCTGGATAGGATTCCAGCATCTTACTCTCTAGCTCCCAAGTCAAGCTTTCACCCGTCGCTCCGTCCCAAACGACTCTAACGAGAGGTATCTCCTTGCCTCTCAACGTCTTCACTTTCCGATCATCAATCCTGACCGGTAAAGTCTCGACCGTAAGGTTGTCTCTAACTTGCACATCATCACTTTGGATCACATGAGATGGATCCGGAACGTACTTCCTCAGTTGCGACACGATATGGTGGTAATCCAACACGATATGCCACCGTCCCAATCCTCTCTGAAATCTGATACGGACCAATAAATCTCGGAGTCAACTTCTTTGACTTCAAAGCACGTCCGACACCTGTCATAGGGGTAACTCTCAGGAACACATGATCTCCCTCTTGGAACTCAAGGTCCTTCCTACGCTTGTCATGATAACTCTTTTGTCGACTCTGGGACGCTTTCATCTTCTCTTGGATCATTCTCACCTTCTCGGTAGTCTGTTGAACAATCTCCGGTCCTAAAGCCACTCTTTCACCTGATTCAAACCAACATAACGGAGTTCTGCATCTCCGACCATACAAAGCCTCAAAAGGTGCCATCCCAATACTCAAATGGTAACTGTTGTTGTACGTGAACTCTATCAACGGAAGATGACTATCCCAAGTCCCTCCTTGCTCAAGTACACAAACTCTCAACAAATCCTCCAACGACTGAATCGTCCTCTCTGATTGACCATCTGTCTGCGGATGATAAGCCGAGCTCAAGCTCAACTGAGAACCTAACACCTCTTGCAAACTCTTCCAAAATCTAGAAGTAAATCTTGGATCTCTATCTGATACGATGCTCGAAGGAACACCGTGCAACTTCACTATGTCCCGGATATAGATCTCTGCCAACTGAGCTACAGGAAAGGTAATATTAATCGGTAGAAAATGAGCCGATTTCATCAACCTATCAACAATAACCCAAATGGCGTCATTCCCTCTAGGAGTATTCGGCAAACTCGTCACAAAGTCCATGGATATACTATCCCATTTCCACTCTGGCACATCTAAAGATACCATCATGCCAGCCGGTTTCTGATGTTCAATCTTCGACTTTTGACAAACCAAACAAGAATACACAAATTGTGCCACATCACGTTTCAGACCGGACCACCAAAACAACTTCTTTAAATCATGATACATCTTTGTAGCTCCCGGGTGAATACTCAACCTACTTCTGTGACTCTCTTCAAGAATCATCTTCTTCATTTCATCATTGTCAGGAATGCAAATTCTATCTCGGAATCTCAACACTCCATGATCATCGACTTTAAAGTCACTATCCTCAGTCTGATTACTAGCAATCAACAAGTCTACAAACTTAACATCTTCTTTCTGTGCCTCTTTAATACTATTCAAGAAATCATTATCAATCCTCAACATTCTCAGCTTTACACTCTGAGGTGTCCATTCACAAACTAAGCTCAAATCCCTAAACTGTTCCAAAAACTCAAATTCTTTCACCATTAAGGCAGACATATGCATAGTCTTCCTACTCAAGGCATCTGCAACCACATTAGCCTTGCCCAGATGATAATTCAAACCAAAGTCATAATCCTTCAATAGTTCAAGCCACCTTCGTTGTCTCATATTCAACTCCTTCTGGTCAAACAAATACTTCAAGCTTTTGTGATCACTAAACACTTCAAACCTCGAACCATACAAGTAATGTCTCCATATTTTCAATACAAAGACCACAGCTGCCAACTCTAAATTATGCGTCGGGTAATTCTTCTCATGAACTCTTAGCTGTCTTGAAGCATAAGCTACCACCTTACCATCTTGCATGAGAACACCACCTAAACCCAGCTTGGACGCATCACAATACACCACAAAAGGTTCGTCGGACTTTGGCAAAATCAAAACTGGAGCCGTCGTCAGACGCTTCTTCAGCTCATTAAAACTATTCTCACAATGTACATCCCACACAAAAGACTTACCCTTACACGTCAACTGCGTTAACGGAAGAGCTAACTTGGAAAACCCTTCAATAAACCTTCTATAGTAACCAGCTAGTCCCAAAAAGCTTCTAATTTCTGTAACTGATTTAGGAGTCTCCCATTGCGAAACCGCTTCAACCTTAGACGGGTCAACCGCAATACCATCACCAGAAATAACATGGCCAAGAAAACTCACCTCTTTTAGCCAGAATTCACACTTAGACAATTTGGCATAAAGCTTCTTCTCCTTCAACACTTGCAAGACAATCTTCAAATGATCAGCATGCTCTTCTTCAGTCTTGGAATAAATCAAAATATCGTCAATAAACACGACTACAAACCGATCCAAAAATGCATGAAAGATGCGATTCATATACTCCATAAACACTCCAGGTGCATTGGTAACTCCAAAAGGCATAACCTTGTACTCATAGTGACCATAACGAGTTCTCAAAGCTGTCTTCTGCATATCTTCATCTTTTACTTTAATCTGGTGATAACCTGACCTCAAATCAATCTTGCTGAAAACACGTGCACCCACTAGCTGATCCATCAAATCATCAATTCTCGGAAGTGGATACCTATTCTTGATAGTTACCTTGTTCAACTGCCGATAGTCAATACATAGCCTCATACTACCATCTTTCTTCTTTACTAGCAACACTGGCGCTCCCCAAGGTGAAACACTTGGTCTAACAAATTTCTTTTCGAGCAAGTCCTCTAACTACTTCTTCAACTCAGCTAATTCAGAAGCCGACATACGATAAGGTGCCATCGACACCGGCTTCGTTCCAGGAACAAGATCAATAGAAAACTCAACTTCTCTCTCTGGAGGCACATCAGGAATTTCATCTGGGAAAACTTCAGGAAAATCACACACCACTTGCAGCTTATCGATCACTGCCTGATTCTCGATAGATAATGAAGCCATTAACGAAAACATCATTAAGCCATCACGTTCTAGTTGCTTCAGTTGCTTAGTAGATAAGAACTCTGCACCACTTTCCTCTTCGGCAGAAGAGAAACGTACAGTCTTGCTAAAACAATTAATAAGCACGTGGTTGTATTCTAACCAATTCATCCCTAAGATCACATCCATCCCAACCAATGGTAGACAAACCAAATCAATTTCAAAATCTCGACCCAACATAGACACAGGACATCTCAAGCATACAAGGGAATTAGTCACCGAACCCTTTGCTGGAGTTTCGACAACCATCTCCCCGTTCATATCAGATACAACAAGATTTAACTTAGCAGCAAAATCAAGAGCAATAAAACAATGCGTAGCACCAGTATCAATAATAGCAACTAAAGATTGATCAGCAATATAACAAGTACCTCTGATCAAACGATCATCATTCTCAGTCTGTGTGCCAGTCAACGCGAACACCCTTCCAGTGGTCTTAGTCTTCTTCGGTTGCTTGCACTTCGAACCAATATGTCCTTGCTCATTACAGTTGAAACACACAACATCATCAAACTTGCAGTCATTAGTAGTATGCCCTTTCTGACCACAATGATAGCATCTCTTCACATCAGCAGTACACACATTACTCTTGTGGCCTTTCTATCCACAAGTAAAACAGGTAATCTCAGCAGGAGCATTCTTCTTTTGAGGTCTTCTCTCATCATTGACTCTTTGCTTCCCTTTATCTCTAGGGGCATCATAAGGTTTAGGACGACTTTGCTGGCCCTTAGCTTTCCTATCGTTCACCACCTTGTAGTGAGCCTTGGTATCCTCCTCATATATTCTGCAGCTACTCACTAACTCAGAAAAGTTACGGATCTTCTGATAACCAATGGCTCGCTTAATGTCAGCACGCAAGCCATTCTCAAACTTGATGCACTTTGAAAATTCAGCCGTCTCGGGGGTATAGTGCGGATAAAACTTAGCCAGCTCCACAAACTTGGCCGCATACTCGGTCACCGACATGTTCCCTTGCTTAAGCTCCAGGAACTCAATCTCTTTCTTTCCACGAACGTCTTCTGGAAAGTATCTATCAAGGAATTCCCTCTTGAATATAGCCCACGTAACCTCAGCTCCGCCTTGTTCCAGAATAGGTAGGAGGCTAACCCACCAATCATCAGCCTCTTCAGCAAGCATGTGCGTACCGAAATGCACCTTCTGAACATCTTCACATTGCATGACTCTGAAGATCCTCTCAATTTCCTTGAGCCATGTCTGCGCCCCATCAGGATCATATCGCCCCTTGAAGGTAGGCGGGTGATTCCTCAGAAAAGTCTCTAGCATCCTTGTCCCGTCGTTTCCTCTAGCATTGTTCTGATTACCCACAGCATTAGCCACTGCTTCCAAAGCAGCAGCAAGAGCAGCATCATTTCTACCAGCCATCTTAGTTCTCTACAAAGGAAACATGTTAGAATAATACAAACATAGTATTCTAACTCTAAGACAACGTCACTCGACTCTCTACTTGGCCGGACGGACCGACCTGCTCTGATACCAATTGTAACACCCCCAATTTCCCGACATAAAAATTCCGTTGAATAAACACATAAATCGGAGTACATCACAAAAGGAGTGTCACATTCATCTTTAAACAAATTAGATAATAAATTATCCTTCACAAAATATTCAATGATATAGCAGCGGAAAGTCATATAATTAAAATATCCTTCAAAAAGGTCTTGGCACTAGGCCTCATAAACGTCTCATAAATCCGTCAAAATACTAGAAATCATTAAATAGTTCAAACATGATACATAAGGAATAGACTCATAAAGGACCCCATCCCGTTACATATCAGAGCAACCTACGACATCACAAGACTCCTCACACCTGCGCACCTAAGCTTGGTTACCTGCACTTGCCCAAAAGGCGGCAATTCCAACAGAAGGGGTGAGATTCACAACAGAAATATTAATATATAAATCAAACATTTATGATTAATCAACATAAACTCTTCACAAATAGCACATCATTAAATACAAGGTTAACACCAACATCATAACGTCTCAATAACACATCAACGTCTCAAAACATCGTCTCACAAAGTGTCAACAAATTGACTCAACTATATGCAACTCTTAACATCTTGACATCATGCATGTGGTACCAGATATATAAGCATTAATATGCTTCACCGTCGCTTTGAGCAAATGCTCCACCGTTGCTTTGAGCATAAAGCTCCACCGTCTCATAATTATGCAAATGCATGGACTCGACTATTAATAACTTAATCAAGTTAACACAACTTCTCAACGTCGTAACTACATCAAGACTGACACATGCAGCTATAATAAATACATGGCAGAAGTTCATCTCATTAAACACACACATCACAACATAAAAACCTCATTATAGTCACTTAGCATCATGTTACAAGTCATTAAAACACAAACAATACATCACTTTAGCATCAACGTAAGAGTGCATCTTTAATCCTCATTACAGACTCCTTCTCAGGCCATAAACCATCTCTAATACTGCCCAAAGGTGTTCTCTCAAAGTCCCATGCGAAACAGATCGCAAAACACAAACAGTCCTGTACCATACTAACTCGCCACGGCGAGTGATCTGCTCGCCACAGGCGAGCACTCACAAGGCTGCTCGCCAAAGGCGAGCTGGGGGCGAGCTGTAGGCGAGTGATCTTGGGTGCTCTCGGCCTTTTTGACATTTTTCGCCTAAAATCTTCGTTTAAAGGTTTCCTAAATCCAATTTGGTCCAAACAACTTCACAGGTCATCTCTATAAATAATAAGGCACTCAAAACCATCTAAAGTTTGGCAAAAATCCTAAGTGTAAGGGACAAGCTCGCCACGGCGAGCTACACTGCTCGCCTCGCGAGCGATTAAGGCTTCTCGCCACGGCGAGTAGTCACTCGCCACAGGCGAGCGATCTCAGAACCACTACGGATTCACTCCAATTCTCACCAAAACATCTCAAATCTCTCAGGTTAGGCTTCTAATTCATTAGCAATGTTGTCCTAATGATTAATCTAGGTTCTGTAACACGTTTCTACAGCATTACAACACAATCTCACATCAAATTCATCAAAATCATCCTAACCCTAATTCATGAAACTCATCCCAATTCTTCCCAACTCTTAGCTAATCAAAAACAGATGATTCATAATCAATATTACTGAAGTTAGGCTCACCCTTACCTGGAAAAATGCAGAAAATCGCAGCCTAGCTTCTTCCTCTCTTCAACCGTTTCTCTTCCTTTCCCAAATGTCTGATACGCGTTTTCTGATTACTTTCCTTAACCTAATTTCCTTTTTATACCACCTCTCAACTTATCTAATTCTATCTCAACCCTCACAACTCTTCCTATTTATAAAAATAACCCCACCTCTCAAAATAATATATTTCTCCACAAATCTCTATATTTTTCATATAAATATACATATAAACGCCACATATATTATTTTATTAAACAATAAAATAATCATCACGTCACACATCACAAATACGTCACATAATCACCAAAAATCATATATAATATATAATAATATACTATATTCTCTAATAAAATAATTAAATAAATAAGGAGGGTGTTACATATAACACTATCACATTGTTAATCTATTTGATGTCATGAAGTTTCAACAATTTTTTTTGTGTTTGTTGTCAACTGCCAACCCTCCAAGTTTACTACTCGTATTATTGTAGAAGGTTATTTGAGAGGTTAGTTAGGTATGATGGACAAGGAAATCTTTGTGAAGTGGTTATCACTATAGGGAGAGAATAAGGATTTAAAGTTCAATAAATTCATTGGGGATTGGAAAATCTTAATTTGAAGGAAGTGTTGCTGGAAATAATTGATTACATTTGATGTTAAGAGTTTTCACTGGCAAGTGATAGGACCTTTATTATGGTGAGAAAAGCAGGGAAGCTTCTCTTGGTTCCAACATCATTATTCGGTAAAATAGGAGTAAAACCAAAAAGGAGAATAAGTTGTTCATATAGCTATTGTGATCTGGGTACAATTGGATATTGTTAATGATGTTGGACAGTCTGTGATGCTACTCTTTTTGTATTTCTTAAACCAAACGAATTAAATTTTATAAGTAATTGATCCTGCTTGTTGAATTATCTGACAACCTATTCTATTTCTTTATATATTAGTCTCCCCTTTTGTAATTTATGCAATTTTATGGTACAGAGGGTTTACTATTATTTCTATCAAATATTCAGGAATAGAGTTGAAGCAGCTGCATTATTATAGAATAAAAGGCAAGGGAGTGTTTACTACTATTTTTATCAAATATTAAGGACTTTTTTAAAATTACTTTAATTATTAAATTTTAATATTTTGAATTTTTAAACAATTTAAAAACGTTTTTTTTTTAAATTCGTACAACATTTTGCCAAGGGTCAACCCCTCGCATAACTCCTGTCAGTTTTTGATTTGATGTCTGAAAAGTTGTGAAAGACAGTCTGAAAAGTGGGCCAAAAAAGTCTGCACGCGTCAGAAAAGTTGCATGGGCTTGTTCCATGGAATGTGCCCCACGCATTTTGCCAGGAGCTAAAGCCTTGGCATTGTCATTTGCGATGACCTGAATTGCTGGGGATTGGGCTCCTGACCAAACTCCTAGCAAACGTCCATTTGACAAGGTTTTCTACATTTTGCCAGGGCTTTTGCCCCTGGCTAAATACCAGATTTCTTGTAGTGACCCCGTGTAACGCCCCATATTTTGATCCAAGACATTACTTAAAAATACTCATTTTCTTTAGAAAAATATAAGGCTATTATTTTTTTCCTACATAAACTATTGGAATGAAACTAAAATAAAGATAAGCTATCAAATTAAAGTAATAGAAAATTACTCTTTAAACCTGATTCTTTTACAACAAAGACACTAGGGCTCAAAAATATTTTAGAAATTTCAATTTAATAAAACTCAATGTTTGTCCCCCACGTACACTTCCATCACACAACAACTTCATATTTCATCTTTGGTACCTACAACATTTTATTAATGGAAGGGTCAATTTTCTTATCCAAATTGGTTCATACTAAAAGCACAAGAAACAATGTCATAAGATAGATAGTATCAAAACTTCTCAATAAAAAAGAAATAAGAAAATTATAGTCAAGTCATTTGCTTTAAGATAAAGTTCACACACATTTCCTTTACAATAAAATAGTTGAATCAATTGTCAAATAACCAATATATAACGGACTCAAATGATTTTATGCCTAAATGCATGCTCCTAACACTACATGATCCGGATATGACCCGCCACCCACCACTAAGGCAAACAAGGTGTTTTAACCGCCACACAGGCATAGATAATCTATTTAACCGCCACACAAGCAAACATAATTTATTTGATCCGCCACTAAGGCACACATAATTATTTTACCGCCACTAAGGCAAACATAATTTATTTAATTCGCCACTAAGGCACACATATATATTTATCTATTTATTTACCGTCACTAAGGCACACATAATGCATATGACAATATGACATGCACGACAATGAATGCAACCCCGCCACTTAGGCAAACACAATCAAATATTAATAATCATCATGCCCAGAAACCCAACAGTCAATCATTTCACAAATCGAACATTTCTTTCCAAGCATCATAAAGATATTCCCACATCACAGATACGTAAAGCATAATCACATAAAGTATATCATTCTACAACACATTTTCATACACAAAAAAAAAACATATAAAACATAATTAAAAATAATCACCCTTAGAAATGATTAAATTTTACCCTGAAAATACCTTTTTAATTAATTTCCTTTTTAAAAGACAAACATCGCTACCACTACTTAATTACATTGCCCTAACACTTAGTATGGACGTATGGGGGAAAAGTCCTTACCTCGATAGCTTTTCTTCCTAGCCGAACTCTAAGCCATGTAGCAGTTCTCACAGAACAACGAACAATCTTAAGACTTGTTTTTCAAAGGTGAAATCTCAACAACCTCACGAAGGACTTGCAAGAGAAAGAGTTACAAGCTTCAAAAACATAAATCCTAAAATTAGAGATAAAATAGAAATAGGAGGAATGTATAGGAATGGTTGGAAAGGTGGTTCCTTTACGTCACACGAAAAATAGAATGAAGCAATTAGACTCGAAATTGCTTGGGCTTATAGAGGGTTGACAGGTAAAATTATAAAGGGTCGTTGTGATCGAATGTTACACAATCTTTCTTGGATGTTGGTTTTCCGAACTTTAAGATAATTTCTTTGGGAGGGGATAATGTGCTTTTGTATCATATTAGTGATGAGGGCATGATGTAAGTTTTTAGTGAAGCGGCTAAATTTTTTGGCATTTTTTTGTATGACTGTCGGCCTTGGTTGAAGGAATGTGTTATTACTTATGAGAGGGGCTCAGGTGATATGTTATGGTATTCCCATCCATGCATGGAATAGTGTTTTCCTTGTGGAACTTGTTTCGTTACAAGCTAAGTTACTGAAAATTGATGAAGTGACACTCAACAAAGACAGATTGGATTAAGTGTGGTTGTTGCTTTCTACATCTAATTTGAAAGAATTGAATGTGGTTGAAGAGGTTTGGATCGATGTGAGGAAGTATCTTATTCAAATTATTGGGGATCTTTAATTTGGCTTAGTTGATGATGCTTGTTTGGCTGAGTATGAGGATGATAACAAGTCGGCTTGCTCAACACGAATGTGTATACAGGACGATGAACCCCTTGTGGAGTCGCTCGTCAATAAAATGGGTGATGACTGAAATATTGAGATTACTATAGACCCAGTTAGAGAAGTGGCTAATGAGATTAGTAATCAGAATAATCACCAATTGTGTACTAAAGTTCCAAGTGTTAGTGAGAGTATAGATTTGGTTAAAAATTCGGCAAGTCCTACGAAGGTTTGTCTTTCGGTTTCTAGTAACAATGGGGTGAAGATGTCGAATAATGGTGTGGAGGTTTCTATGATTCATCAATCGAAAAGACGAAAATAGGTGTCATTAGTGATTGACTTGAAAAGGGTGGCCAGGTTGTCAGAAAAAGATATGGATGTTTGATCTGATCTCTCAAGCGGTCAATAAAAATAAAGGTGAAGAGTAAATCATCAAATGTATCATCCCGTTCCAATGAAGGAGTTTCTCTAGTAGCAGGGTCGGGTTCCTCGATCACATCTAAAGATTGGAAGAATTAGGTAGTTTTACATGGGAGTGCGAAAGAAGTAAACGATGATGTTGCAGAGGTGGGCAAAATTACTAAGATTTATTATAACAATAGTTTTCAAGAGTTAGGATCCTCTGCATTTAGTGTCATCTCTCTTTTTTCTATTTGAAGAGATAAAGACACAATGAAGTTTGAAATAATATATAAATAATTAATAGTGGTGGGACCCACTTAATGGTAGGACTCAGGTAAAAATCTTCTCCATTTATAACTTTTTCCCTTTGTTGCAATTTGGAGAGAGAAGACACAACAAATATAATGATGGTGGGATCCACTTAATGATAGGACCCACCACTTATTTTTGTGTGTCTATCTCTCTCCAAATTGCAACAAATGGACAAAGTTATAAATGGAGAGGATCTTGACCCGTAGGACTCACTATATTTTTTGTTTTGTGTCTATCACTCACCAAATGGCATTATCCATTTGTTTTAAATAAATGGAGAGGGTCTTTACTCAGTTTACAAGTGTTCTTCAGGGGTAAAGATCCTCTCCATTTCGCAAAAAAAATGGAGTATGCAATTTGGAGAGAGATAGACACATAAAATAGATAATAGGTCCCACCAACGTTAATTACTTTTTACTTTTTTTAAAATTTTATGTCTTTATCTCTCTAAATGGTAGAAATGGAAAGGATAATAAATGGAGAGGATTTTGACTCGTTCTTCGGGGGGAGAAGTGAGAGGGGAAAGAAGGAGGGTGTGGTGTGTGAGAAGGGGGAGGGGGAGTTGTTAGGGGTTGGGTGGTTGATATGAAGATTTTTTTTTATAATGTGCGTGGATTAGGGGGTTGGAGAAGAGAAGGAAGGTTTGGAGAATGGTGCAAGAGAGGAGCCCGGTTGTGGTGTGTATTCAAGAGACAAAGTTGGGGATGGTGGATGAGTTTTTGTATAATTCTATGTGGGGAACGAATTCCATGGGTTTCTCTTATAAGCCTTCGGTAAGAGTTTCTGGCCGTATTTTAACCTTATGAGATCCCCGAGAGGTGCATGTTTGGGTGACTGTTAATATTGGAAATTATTTGGTTGTAGAATGGGGGTTCATTAAGAATAATTTAGATTTTTCATTAGACAATGTGTATAATTGATTATCATGATGTAACGTCTTGCAAAAGACATAATTGATTATCATGATGCAGAAGGTAATTAAAGTGAAATATTTGCAAAGGAGAAATATCAATTAGAACTACATTCTTGACTATTGGGAAGACAAAAACATCCAGCCTCACATCCATCCTAAAGATAGGATTACTCCTCCACAATGTTATTTCTTTCCCTTCTTTCACTTGTCCCTTAAATGTTTAGGCTTTCTTATATACCCTCTAGTCACTACTATGTTTTCCTATATTTTTTTCCCACTCATTATTTCCACCAGCCTCGTAATTAACTCAACTGGCAGCCCCACAATCTACTATGGACTCCAAGAAGCACAAAATTCAGGATAAAAATAACAAGCAATATTTCCTAAAGTATGAAACATACAAAACTATGTGTATTATAGAATAAGAATGACACAAAATAATCTATTACGAATTATAGGCCGAAAAAAAAAACTGTTATATAAATATGATAATTGTCATCAAATTAAATAGAAGGATTAATACTAAGTGCAAGTGTATTAAGCAGAAGGATTAATACTGAGTGCAAGTGTAAATCAAGTAAAGAAATGTAAGAAAAAGGTGTAAGTTTCAATAGCACCAAAGTTCTTTTTTTACTATGATCTTGGTGTTGTAATTTTAGTTATTTTATTTCAAAAGTTAATAAAAATTAAGTCTATCCAAAAATGTGTCTCTTACGAGTTTTATTTTTTCCTAAATTTACTAACCTTGCCTCATTTACTAAGTGCACCTAAATTTATGCTTTGAGCAGGGTCGTTTTTATGAAATAGGAGACTTGACTTTCTTTTTAAAATAGGTCCCTGTACAATAAAAACGTATTTTTTTTTGTGTTGTTAAGTTTCATTAAAAATTCAGAATCAGAAGAACTTCTAAACATGAGACAAAATAAAATAAAATAAAGTCAAAGAGGTGAAATTTACCTAACAGTGTCGTTTGGAATGTCACTCCTACGTCGTGGAAAAGGGTATCGAATGGTTTATGCAAAAAAGAAATAATTGTTGTGATTCTTTCAATGAAATAACTTTTCAAATTGACTGATTAAGTGATTATACAAATTGATTGTGGTTTGATAGCATCAAATTTATGTCCAAAAAGTAGAACTAGAGTCTAGAAAAAAAACTCATAGGTGTATCGAAGAAAGAAAAAGAAGTAACATGTAATTTTTTTTAATTTAAGTGGGGGTGGATACTATGCTTAATTTTTTTTGAGGCCCATAGTTTTTAGAAGTCCGGCTCAGTTGAGCTTCTCGCACTCCCCAAAGTCCGACCTGGCTTTGAGTAACTCATTCAAAAGCTTAATTTTTCACGTGTAAGCAAAACACAAAATATCCAAACCTTCCTTTATTTCTATCACCTGCTTGTGCCTATAAAAAGATACATTTCCTCTTCCATTTCCTATAAAAAGATAAATTTGAGAAAAAAATACACCCACAACAAACAACAATACCATTTCCTCTTTCATTTTTCCTTTCTATGTTACATCTCTGTCATACTCCATTTTTGACCTAAGATACCACTGATATATGTCCCTTAGCTTTAAATAGTGTCCGACTTTTCAAACGGAATATCGGCAGAAAGGTATTTTAAAATACCTCATTTTTTGGTTCCGAGTCGGACCCTCTTCTCTCTTTATTTTATTTTTATTTATTTATAATTAATTTCTATCTTTTATTTAAACTTTTAATTAAACTCTAAACTTGTTTTTAAAATCTATATTATTCTATTTTATTCTACCTTTTTGTTATTTTTTAGTCTTTATCCTTTTTTCTTATAATTATTATTCACTTATTTTATGTCCATAAAATCCAAAAAAGTTGGTCCTAATCCAAAAACAAACAGCCTGCCATGCATCACACTCAAGTCTGGAGAATTTATTCCTCCCCAAGCAAAGGCAATTTTGTTGCTTCTCTTGAACAAACCTTAACCCTACCCAAGATGCTATAAAACCAAAAGCCAGCAATCATAAGGGAGGGGGCCGGGAGCTACCTTGGATGGGGCGGCACCTTTCTTTCCCCGATTGATTTTCTTTTTTTCTTCCAATCAAAAGGTCCAAGCCAAAACACAACACACTCATATTGTCTTGCATCTTCCTCTTATACTTTGGGTTCTTTTTTGTTTTATTTTTTAATCTTATCAATCGTCTTTTCTTATTTTTAATTTATGTATGTCTTGATTTTGGTTGAAATTGCAAAAAGATTATAGATTTGGTGTCAGTAAAACGCAAGTCAGCTTCTTGATTGAACTCTATCAAAACCACGGTTCAAATCAATTATATTTATATATACTTGCGAATATCAATTTCTTTGCAGGCTTACTCGTCTGATTTTGATTCTTTCATGATATTTCAGCACTTTAATACTGCAACAACTCTTCTATTACTTAATTTTCATACTTTTTTTTTTGTTTTTGAGCAAACAAACTTTGTACCTTAACCGTGTGTGTTTATATGTTTTGAGGCAATTTTTGTTTGTTTGTGACACTAAATTAGCTTTTGTTTGAGGTAATGCTTATCATGATACTAATTTTAACCGTGTATAAACTATGTTGGATCCGATTTATGTTTTTTCTTGGTCAATTCATATTGTTTCTATACTATTATTTTGGATGCATTTGTTTGTCGTATAATTTAATTTAATCTTTGAATTTTACGATAAACAAAGGTAAATAATAATGCTTTGTTTAATTTGTTTAGTGTTTTATTATCATCCATTTCTGTTTTTATTTCGTTATCACTTTAGTTTATCTAGTGTTAATTTTATCTCCTGCATTTTTGTTAATTTAAGTTTATTATTTTGCACTTTATTATCATTCATGTATATTTATTTTTTTGTGGTTATTACACAGATTTTAGAATATAAAACATTCATGCATATTTATTTGTTCGTCGTTTATTTTAACGCGCAGATTTTAGAATGTACAAAAGACCTATGCTTTATTCTGCTCCGTTAGTTTTAACTTTAATTTAGTCAATATTCAAAAACAACAAAAACATGCAAATAATCAAAATAGCAAAAAGAAAAAAAAACATTTTTAATAATAAACCTTGGTTCAAAAACCAAGTGATCTCATTTTCATTTTATTTCCTTAATCAAATTCTAAATTAACTTAATCATATTTCGAGTAATTTTCTTCAATATAAAAAATACAAATCAATTTCATTTTGCCACTTGGCTTTTTACTTTAAAACTTTTTTCAAAAAACAAATACAAAATACAAAACAAATCAAAATAAATTTTTAGCCTGAACTAAAAAGCAAGTAAGTTATAACATAACGGACATAAGGGGTGCTAACACCTTCCCCTTATGTAACCAACCCCCGGACCCCATCTAGTTTAAAATAATTTTTTCAAAAGTCGTGAAATAATTTAGTGAGTCAAAAGTTAATCAAATAGCCATCTTCGAAAAATGACGCGACAATCTCCCATTATAAAATATGGATGGTTTATCTGTTAAAAAACTACAAGGTGAAGAAAAATATAATATCACATCTTTCAATAAAGAAGATAAATAAAAATATCACCTGGTTGGTGATCAAATCAAATTAAAAACTGTTGAAGATAAACACTTTTTAACTTTATTTGATCATCAACAAGGTGATGATACATTGATTTAACTTCTATGTTGAAAGATGTGATCTTATTTTGAAAGAACATTGGGAAGTTGTGAAGTGGATCTTGAGGTATCTAAAAGGAAGCACTGAAGTGCTTATGCTTTGGAGGATCATATTCGATTTTGAAAAGCTACACAGATACAGATATGGCAGGTGACCTGGGTGGTAGTAAGTCTACCTCAGGAATTGTGATTACTTTTGTAGGTGGAGCTGTATCTTGGCAATCTAAATTGCAAAAATGTGACTTATGGAATTTGTGGTGTAGTTTATTGATGGATGCAGCAATTTGATTATTGATCATGAGATTCAAGGTTTCGTCAAAAGGGCTCTTTTTAACAAAGAGGTATTTTAATGCTATAATTTGATGTGGACATTGGCATCATAAATTTAGTAAATTTTCATATTTGCAGGAAAAAAGAAATGGCATTGGTGGATTTTGTTTATTTAAGTAATCTAGTACAAATTAGTGAAAAACAATGGTTAATAAGTAGACTTGACTCTCCAAATTATACAAATTTCTCTTCTCTCTTTTCAATGTCACTTGTTGGACAACGACATTGAAATTCTTTGCTTTACCTTATTTTTCGCTTCACGAATTTGTTATGTCACGTCAAATTTAAGTGACATAACAAGTTCGTGAAACGAAAAGGAGGTAAGGTAGAGAATGGACGTACGTTGTAACACGTGAAGCCATAGTTTTGAAACTCGGCTCGGACCGGCCGGTCGGACCGGTTGGACCGTGAACTGGTGGGTAAGCTGGTTCGAGCCAACATTTGGATCGGCCATGCCGTTAACTCGGTCAAAACCGGCCAAAACCGGTAAAAACCGATGACTCGGCCGAGTTGCAGATCAGATCGGTTTTTTTTTTTTACTCAACTAAAACGACGTCGTTTTGGATTTGGCAATTAAAAAAAAAAGAAAAAACTGAAAATAGAAAGGTCAGAAAAGGGTAGAAATGTTATTGATGATAATACTTGTGTTGGAATTATACTTTCTTGAGATCTTTTTGGATTTTTATAACTGGTGCAATCTCTTATTTGAATTTATGTTGGAATTATACTTTTTTTTTTATCTATTTGGATTTTTACTACTAAGTTGTATCTTGAGTTATGACTATGTTTTGAATTTGAGCAATTAGCCTATGAAATTATTATTGTTGGATAGTTTTTCTTTAATTTTAGGTGACATTATTTTTGTTTTAAAAGTGACCGAGTCACCGATTCAATCCAAGTTAATCCGGTTAAATAACTATATAAATTTAATCTCCAGACCGAGTTATCTAACCGAGTGGTTCCGGTTCATTCATGCAGTTCGACCAATGACCCAGTGGTTCGACCATTGACCCAATGACCCAGTACCCCTACCGAGTCGATGACTGAGCCGAGTTTTAAAACTATGCGTGAAGCCAAAGAGAGAGGAGAGAAAATCAAAACATGTGACAAATTATCTAGCTTGCATTATTAGCACATGGCAAACAACAACAAGAAACCACAATCAATGTTCCTGTTGTTTTTGGATTTCCAAACTGTTGTATTTAGATTTCCAAATTCTATTATCTACCGAAGCTGTTACTAGGTTGAGTCACGACCAGGTCGCTCTCTTTAAGACGTTTCGTGGCACTGCCCAAAATTGTGCAAGACAAACTATCAACCACGCCGCCTCCAGGATAAAACAAGCCCAGCTACAACTGTTCGGTTAACTACAGCACTGTAGAAAACCGTTCGAGATATACACCCTCAAATATGGTATTAAAACCACTCTTTAATACTGAAACCACTTTAATATGGTATTATTACCATTCTATTATGGTGCTAAGACCACTCAAATATGGTGTTTCCACCATTCTATCATTTAAGTTCTCCAAACTATCAACATGGTACTACGACCACTCAAATATGGTGTTACCACCATTTCTCCTCAATAGTAAAAATATTGAATAATTTCTATAGACCGTTAAGATCATTCTTAATTCCGACGGGACATTGTTACTCCAAATAGGGACTATGATCTTAAAAGTACTCTTTATTCCGAAGGGACATATATTATCGAATGGACTATGTTTTTAAGACCATTCTTAATTCCGAAGGGACATTAAACCGAATAAGGGACTATGGTCTTAAGGACACTCATAATTCCGAAGTGACGTATATTATCGAAGGGACTATGTTTTTAAGACCTTTCTTAGTTCCGAAGGGACATTATACCGAATAGGGACTAAGGTCTTAAGAACACTCTTAATTCCGAAGGGACAGAAAAAGGAGATGAAGAAAAGAAAGACTTGTCAACACAAGTCAAGAAAGGGAGAAGAGAGAAAGAGTTCCCGACAACTCAATGAAACTCTTTGGTGTGTTTTTTCAACTAAGTGGAGTTCTCTATTTATATAGAGATTTTGTAACTGTTTTAGCAAAAATTGCGACAACAATTACTCTAATGGATAAGATTAAAATGAAGTTTATCCATTAATCAGTTCAACAACACTTGTGGATAGGATCAAAAGAAACAAATCCACAAAAGTGGTGGAAACAAACTATTGGATTTGAATGAAGGAAATATAAGAATTTAATTAAATTCTTATTCTTATCACAACCTCCATAAGCTAAATTTATGGGAAGTGATATTCTCGAATAAAAATAATAATTACTATTATTTTTATCATTATCAAGTATTTAAAATTAAATACCGCAATTTAAACACTATAATGTGTGTGTTCTATTTTATGTGGGACCCCCACACTCTATTTTTTCAATTCACACCACATTAGATCAAAGTATAATTACTTGGTGTTTAATCTTCCAATTTATTTTCCAACATCACACTAATGTTCCAACAATCCCCCACTTGAATTTAAAAAATGGTTTCAATAATAACGTCAAAACGTTTCTATAAGGTTGCTAATAAACAAAGGTGTCGCCTACAACTTGAACCTTTGCATAGCGAATAATATTCTGATTAACAAGAGTTGCTTACAACATTGAACTCTATCTCAGACCTAGAACCCACACAAACCTTTTCCTAAGGTGTATTCTAAAAGCCCGTGCGTTTATGGCCCTGCACGTCTATCCCAGTTTTAACGAACGCTCTAGGTATTCTGCCCCGAATCCCATAGGAACCGGCCTCAGTTCCACATTCGTATAGGTGAGTCTATCAAGAGTACTCCTGTAGCTATGTACCCCACTCAACATAGAGTATAGATCTCATTAAGAGTTTCTATTATCTCATCCTTCTATTACTGCAGGAATCATGCTTTCTTACTTTTGTCATAGCATGTTCTATCACTTGTGACTTGTTATTACCTATTGAACCTATTTCTTGGGATCTCCAGTCATGTAGGTCGGGTTACCATCACTTGTGATCTTTGGGCATTAGTCCCATCCTATTGGATGTGTTTAGGACTTTCTTTCTAGTAATTCCTTTCGTCAAAGGATTAACTAATTCTTCATCAGTTCATGCACGATATACTTTAACCGTTCCTTTTAGAGCTCTCTAATTATTTTGTGTTCGTGCCTTAATTATCGTCTCTCACCATTGTGGTAACGATTCTCAATTTTGTAATAGCTGCAGACCATCACAATGAATCAACACTTCTGGAAACGGTTTTATCCACTAAGGATTCTCAACTAACAAGCATCTTATCAACTTGCTTCTTCACTAGTTTTCTCTAGTGTTCTCATCTCAGATTCAATCCATAGTGGACTGAGTCAATATTGTTTGTTTTAACAAACAACTCCTCCAGTGATGCTCAATGTGCAGTCACTGGTCACTAAATACTCATCTGAAAGATGTTCTATTTTATATCTTGTACCATTTGAGTACAATAGGTTACTCCTCATGAAGTAATCCTAGAGTCATAGTCTTCTTAAACCACCTCATGACTCTTTCTATAGCATGGTGATGCTTCTCATCCGCCTATTAGTAAACTTGCACAAAAGTTTCACGACATCAGCAATGTCGGGTTTAATACATTCAGTGGCATACCTAAGTATTGCCAATGATGCTCACATATTCTGTTTTTCTAACTCCATCTCAAATGTTCTTACACTTGGATCATAATATATGTTTGCAACTTTAGAGTCAAATAATTACATTTCCTTAAGATCATCTCAACTTTGTGAGATTTATCAAAAAAGTTCGCTTTTATGATCTAGTAATCTTGAAACCAAGAATTACTTCAACTTTGTCTAGGTCTTTCTTATCAATGTTGTTTGATAAACAATGATTTCACATAATTCATAACATGAATCTTTAAATCAAATATGAGCAAGTCGTCTTCATAGAGACATATGATCGTGCAAATATTATTTGTCACTTTCATTCACTTTATACTCATTTGATAGCATTAGAATGTCAAATTTTTCATGTCATTCCTCAGGAGTATATTTCAGACCTCACAAAGAATTATCTAACTTACAAACCTTGTTTCCTTGTTCATGAATCACAAAACTTTCAGGTTGTTCCATATAGATTTTTTCTTCTAGTTCACCATAAAAAATGCAACTTTCACATCCATTTAGAGTACTATCGAGTTATGAGCGACGACTAAAGGGACTAGTACTCTTATGGATATGATTCTAGTGACTGGTGAATGAGTATCGAAGAAGTCTATATGTTTTCTCTGTCTAAAACC
This sequence comes from Medicago lupulina, assembly GCA_958299785.1. Lineage (NCBI taxonomy): Eukaryota > Viridiplantae > Streptophyta > Magnoliopsida > Fabales > Fabaceae > Medicago > Medicago lupulina. The sequence goes on along the minus strand of OY283145.1, from coordinate 22,600,347 downwards.
TTTGATTACAAGGAGGACCTTGTATTCATAAACCGTACCTTCAAGTTTTAGTTCTTTTCCCAAAATCCAAATACAACCGATTAGTTTGCAACCATGAAGCAATTGTCATGTTTTGTTAGATTCTAGAAAATCCTTTTCATCGTTTATTGCTTCTTGCCATAATTCAGCATCCAATGAGGATATAACTTCTTTAAGGCTTAATGGATCTTCTTTCAATGTATAAACCAAGTTCATACTCTTTAGCAATTTTAGCTTTCTTACCTCTTCGAGGTTCTGTAACATCTCGTTTGATGTTTTCATAACTCTTTTTGATTATTGGAATGTGATCAGATTTAACGCCCCTACTAGTTCTTAATTTTTAAAAAGGAGTTTATTTTGCCCCCACTAATGTTGTGCTCCTATTAGTGCCCCCACTGTTCTTTATTTAAAGGGGTAAATACATAGAAATCGACATCCTTTAATTCTATGATCACTTTAGCATTTAGGTCCTGAAACAGATATGCTTCGCTATTTACAACATACCTAATGAATACACATTCATAGGCTCTACAAGTGAGTTCAACTCTCTCGGGGTCCAGAATCGAAATATAGTTTAGACAATCCCAAGTTCAAAAATAAGACAAGTTGGGTTGTCTTTTCTTCAAAAATTTCTTTATAAGAAATTTTGTTCTTAGACTTGGGTATTCTATAAATTTCAATTTTCATTATAGAAATTGAACATATCAAGCGTATTAATTTTTATTTTTCACAATTCGCAGTCATCAATAAATATGATAAAATATCATTTTATCATTTCTAGGTTATGTGCCATCAAGTTCGCACATATCATAATTTATTAAGTTAAGAGATTCAAATTCTCTAAACACTGATTTATATGAACTTTTGGTTCATATATCTTGACTGCAATAAATAAAATTGTCTAATCATATAACGTTGGAATTAAGTCCAAGTTACTCAAGTTTAAAACTAAAAGCTTGTTCACATTATAAATCTTGACAAGTCAAATATTAAAATCACACGACTAAAAAAATAGAAGGAGAATTTAATTTTGAACATGTCATCAAAGCGCAATATTTTCTTACAAGAATGCATGATACACAAGTCTCTCTTTAAGTCTGAGTCAACTCAATTTTATTCAGTAGAAATCTGAAATTCAGATTCTTTCTTATAAATAAAGTTGAATTTCACAATTCTATTTATTTTCCTTTATTGCACATTTATAAGTTTGGAGTTTTTTGGCTCGATAGTTCTATAGTTCATCACTGGTACCCAATTTGAAGCCTTGAACTCTCAATATCGTTAGAATCATAATTTTATCAATACCGTTTCTCAAGGGAACTTAAAGCAACACGTATGAACCAAAATCACCAAAATTAAAACTGTATGCTTATTTCAAATGATATTGCTCAATTATCATTCCCTTATAACAAACAGTAGTAGCGTAAGAGACTTAGGGAATTTTGGGATTATACCGTGTTGATGTGTCCAGGGACATTTATAGCTACCCACAATTAACTCCACCCTATATCATAAAAGATAAGTTAGTTTTACAGTGTTGTTGTTTACAACAAGTATTTCGTTTGTAGATGTATTTCTATAGCTTGATTTATCCTTAATGTATATAGGGATAACTTAACCTCAATAAGTAACTTCTTCGGTAGACATAACATAAAGAAACGTCTTAAAATTGTTGTTTTTGGATTTCCAAACTGTTGTATTTAGATTTCCAAATTCTATTATCTACCGAAGCTGTTAATAGGTTGAGTCACGACCAGGTCGCTCTCTTTAAGACGTTTCGTGGCACTGCCCAAAATTGTGCAAGACAAACTATCAACCACGCCGCCTCCAGGATAAAACAAGCCCAGCTACAACTGTTCGGTTAACTACTGCACTGTAGAAAACCGTTCGAGATATACACCCTCAAATATGGTATTAAAACCACTTTTTAATACTGAAACCACTTTAATATGGTATTATTACCATTCTATTATGGTGCTAAGACCACTCAAATATGGTGTTTCCACCATTCTATCATTTAAGTTCTACAAACTATCAATATGGTACTACGACCACTCAAATATGGTGTTACCACCATTTCTCCTCAATAGTAAAAATATTGAATAATTTCTATATACCGTTAAAATCATTCTTAATTCCGACGGGACATTTACTCTTTATTCCGAAGGGACATATATTATCGAAGGGACTATGTTTTTAAGACCATTCTTAATTTCGAAGGGACATTAAACCGAATAAGAGACTATGGTCTTAAGAACACTCTTAATTCGGAAGTGACGTATATTATCGAAGGGACTATGATTTTAAGACCTTTCTTAGTTCCGAAGGGACATTATACCGAATAGGGACTAAGGTCTTAAGAACACTCTTAATTCCGAAGGGACAGAAAAAGGAGATGAAGAAAAGAAAGACTTGTCAACACAAGTCAAGAAAGGGAGAAGAGAGAAAGAGTTCCCGACAACTCAATGAAACTCTTTAGTGTGTTTTTTCAACTGAGTGGAGTTCTCTATTTATATAGAGATTTTGTAACTGTTTTAGCAAAAATTGCGACAACAATTACTCTAATGGATAAGATTAAAATGAAGTTTATCCATTAATCAGTTCAACAACACTTGTGGATAGGATCAAAAGAAACAAATCCACAAAAGTGGTGGAAACAAACTATTGGATTTGAATGAAAGAAATATAAGAATTTAATTAAATTCTTATTCTTATCACAACCTCCATAAGCTAAATTTATGGGAAGTGATATTCTTGAATAAAAATAATAATTACTATTATTTTTATCATTATCAAGTATTTAAAATTAAATACCGCAATTTAAACACTATAACGTGTGTGTTCTATTTTATGTGGAACCCCCACACTCTATTTTTTCAATTCACACCACATCAGATCAAAGTATAATTACTTGGTGTTTAATCTTCCAATTTATTTTCCAACATCACACTAATGTTCAAACAGTTCCTAATATCAGCCACTTTGCTTCCTTAATCTTCTCAAAAGAGACAATACTTTCTTCATTTCCTTAAATGTGGGACAATCAGGTCTTAAGTATATGATTTAAAGAAAAATATGTAATAATTCGCCTTTTAATTGAAAATAGAAATTAAAAAGAAAAGAAAGCATGTGCAATCATATGAAATCCAGCTGATATGAGTTGTTTTTACACTTTTTTTTTTAAATATTTCTCTATACTCTTATTAATTATTAAATTTAAAATTTATGTTTTTTTATTCACTTTCGTTTCTGCGTCTATATTTTTTTTTTCAAATATGACATCATCAATAATATCATAGTGAATGTTTATGGCATATGGCAAATCAAAACCTCAACAATTAGTCAAAGTTTAACCTCTAACAAATGTAATGTTATAACTTTTTTTTTAGGGAAAATGAAATGTTATAACTAACACTTCTAAATGCAATGGGATTACAAAGATATAAATATTTTTTGTAAAGATAGTAAAAATATCCATCACACATTTTAAGCTATATATTATTTACATATATATATATATATATATATATATATATATATATACTCATGTCTCTTGATATCATTAATATATCAAGCTAAACTTTACTAAGAAATACATAAGAAGCAATTATGCCAATAAAGTAGGCTTCTTTAACTGGTATTGCTTAAACCTCTGCCTTGAGTACTCCTTATAGTCAAAGTCAATTGTATTGACATAACTCTGCAACACACAAAGGAACAAAACATTTAATTAAGTCCATATTCAAATCGTGAGTCGAATCTTATTATGAATCATAAGATACATTACTGGTAAAAATATTCTCTCAAAAAAAAAAAATATGACAACCTAAGAAAAATATTTAGTGATGGTAACATTATAAGTTGATATGTCGTATACGAATCTCAAAATAATTCAAGGCTTAGGTCATAAATCAATCAACAAAAGAAAAGTGATTGCTATACAAAGTTGACGAAAAAAAAAAGTGGTTCGCTACACTAAATTTATGTTGTATTAAAATGAATCGTGATTCAGATGGGATTCATGTTCAAAATAGATACACACCAGCGGTTCATATCGATTAGATTCGATTTTGTATCGAAGTTAGATACAGCTCACGTGTATCATAACAAATTGAACAAATGCATTTAGCTGACATCACTAAGATCTAGAGTAACCATAAAAGTGAAAAGAAAAAGCTTACTGAAATAAGTCCCCACAAGCCCCAAAATAGATGGTTTGCAAGAGTGTACTTCTCCACAAGATTCACTAACTGCTCCACTTCGGCATCACTTGGCTTTTTTCCTGTGCACAAGCTTACAGTTAAACATTTTGAAGGCTTGAATGTGATCTAATTTTAGTTAATTTAAAGAGTGCATAAACAACTTGGAAAAATAAGCATATATTTTTTGAAGTGGCCATTTTCATCTGTTTCCGAGGATATTTCAACTCCGTACGTTGAAGTTACAAGGTCAAACTCTTATCATTGAGTTATAAATTAGCATATAATTTGAACAGACGAATGTTAGCTAGCTTCAAATCAGATAAGGAAGGATAGTCGATAATCTAAACTGTGTTACAATTCTGATTGTCTAGGCCAACCTAAATTTAACATAACAGGGTTCTTACATCATTTAATCAAGTTCATTCATTTGAGAATAAACGAATATCAATTATAAAATATCCAATACCGGATCTCTAACAATCAAATTAATGTATTCTCAGAGTGAATTTGTCAGTGAAACGGACTAACCTTCAGAACTCAAGTATGTGTAAATAAACCTTCTGCGCTCCTCAAGATCTGGTATACCATAAACAAGTTCATGACTCAGCAATACAGAATGATCTCAAATTTTTTATTGAAAATAGAGGCTGTAAAATGTATGAGCAATTCATTTACCGGGATATTTACTGTAGTCAAGAACATGAGGCGTGTCAGTGTGGTAATTTGCCGCCATTTCACAGAAATGATTTGCAAGGTCATACGCAACAGGATTGTAACTCGAGTACTCGTAATCCTATATCATTGATTAGTAGAAAAAACATGAATGAAAATTAAGTTTCAAAAAATGATATGACAGATGAAAAATGAAAAGATTAATTTCGACTATTATAATGTAAACATGATATATAAGCACAGTTTAGCAAGATAACTTACGATTAAAGTAATTGATCTTGTTTCTTCATCCATCATGATGTTACCATATTGTAGATCATTGTGACAAAAACCAATCTCTTGATTTTCTTCTGATAACAACGCCCGCAGCATACTTAACTCAACGTCTAGATTGTCCAAGCCAAAATTCATTATATCCTTTTGGGAGCATAAATTCTTAGCATGATTAAGCCATTTCCTAGTAAAATATGGAAAGAATATTTAATTTTTTATACTATATAATACTTTTTTAATATTGTTCCGATTGATATTGCTAATACCTCATTCTCTGCCAAATCTGAGCCTTCTTTGCACCAGGCATATGAAGATTGTGAAATTCTTTCATCTTTGATGCTATCAAAGAAGATATTTCAGGGTCGCGGAGGTCAGCAGCCGAAAGTGTCTAAAATTCCAAAAACAGGAAGAAAATAAATATGTTATATGCATAGTCGTAGCACTGACATTTCAGATTGAAGATGTGTCTAGAGTTTGACAACGACGTGTATCATTATATTCAATTATTCTACTTACTCAAATTTTCTGAAAATTTGAATTTATTTTTTCTAACAACTAAATAAAAAGGAACATGAACTTGGATTTCTCTCATGTTACTTACAACTGTCATGATTTGATATAAAGGCAACAAAAAAACTATAACTTGTAGGGCCTATTTTTTTGTTTCTTTCTTACAATATGACATTGTCATGTTACCAAGTAACACAAAAGAATCTAGTTAGCATCAAAGTAAGCATTTTTCTATTATTTCTTTTTTCTGAGTGACTTCTATAACTATTTGTAACAAATATCATCCATTCAGTTTAATTTCTCAAAAATGTTTCTTAAATAATGTAAAGTGTCACTAACATGAAATGCTAATCTTTTATCCCTTCAAAGTCAGAGAGAAAGAGAGAGAATATATAATATAAAAAGAGGAAAACCAAAGAACAGCTTTTCGACTAAAATACAATAAAGCAAAATGGAAAAGAAAAAGAGAAGAACCAAAAAAAACTTTTAGGACTAAAATTCAATAAAGCAAAAGGGAAAAGAAAGATCTTAGAGACTTCAAAATTAGCATAAATTCTCCCAACCACATGAACCATTCTAATGTAATCATCACTGCAACTTTCATAACATTTACTCCTCCGGTCGTATTTATATGCAAAAAAACAATTTTTTAGATTTATTAAATAACTAATGTATATGGTCTATATAATTCAATGTCAGATACAATAGTTATTCAATGAACGTAAAAAGTTTGCTTATAAATGTGACCGGAAGGAGTATTAGTTGATCTTAATAGAAACAGACTAATTTTTGCTCTAATTAGGTACGTAAAATAAACTAATAATCATCTACAACACACGAACGAAGAGAAAAAACACTAGATTTTTATTTTATCAACATAGATTGCCTACTATCGGATGTAATCTTATTCAAGTCAGTCGTTTAACTCTAAATATGAAATTCCCTTTTACCGGAATTGAAACTATGTTTCACCAGATTATGAGAGACTAGTCCCTTCTATCGGCTAAAAACTCAACTACCTTTGACTGATTAAGGAAAACACAAGATGATGTTGAACACATACCCGGGCATGAATGAACTCTTCGACTCGACCAGTAGTGAACCGACCAAGAAGGCGTGGACCCTGTCCATTCTTCGACATACACTCAAAGGTTTGGATTTCATCATATCTATCGAAGAAAATATCAACACCTTCACCATATAATCGAATCAAAACCCTTCTAACATGACCATCACTTTTCGTCGGCCAATTCACCTCAAAAACCTGATTTGTCATTGCACCCTTTAAGGGATTCACCTCCACAGTACTCAAATCATCAATTACATCACCTAAATCTACAGCCACAGCTGCAAGAACTTTCATTATCTCTTCATGAGTTTCACACCCTTTCAACAATTCAAATGTCTTTAAAGCCATCACTTTCTGCATGTGGATAAAAACATGCGACATAAAAAAAACAAAAAAATCAGAAAATCTTGATGACCCTATTGAGAAAAAAACATCATAATTGATTATCATTTATCAAGTTTAATTTTTTTAATCAAAAAATGGATAAAAATAACCCTTTTGAAGAAAAAGATGAAAAATGAAAAAAAGTTGCAATTTTTTTTAGATTAAGTGAATGAGAAAATGGTTTGAATTTGTAACAATGGAATCAAAACAGAGTAACATAGTAGTTAATTAAGATATTGAAAACACAGAAAATTGTTGCAAATGGAATAAAAAATGAAACATGCAAACAAAGAAATAAGCATATAGTTTCAAGAAAAAACATTGGAAATTGAAAATATTAATTGAAATTATTAGAAATGATAGTTTAGAAAGACTAACCTTTGAAGCAGAACAAAAATATGAAGGTTGAAGTCTTTAAGAGTAAAATCAAGCAAAGAGAAACCACTGCAATGAAGAATACATGAAAAAGTTATATATATTATCTTCAAAACCAAGTTTCAGAATGACATCATAAAATAATAAATGAAACACATGAAGAAGGTAAAAAAGTATAAAGCAAATATTTTGTTTGAGAGAACAGACCAAAGAAGTGTTGAAAGTTTGGCAAAGAGAGAGACAGAGAGATACCGACACAAATGTATATTTATATTAGTATTGTGAATGAATAAGTCAAAGAAAAGTATGGAAAAAAACAAAGAAAGTTTGCAAAGAAGCAATCTTTTGTCAATATCAATAATAATACCCTATAAACCAGTTTCGATTTTCTTTTATGTCAATTTTGATGACTAAGTTCAAGTAGAGTTATGCTGTTAAATAGAGTTGCAGGAAGTAAACAATAGATTGATTCTCTCGGTTTAATCGATTTTTAGATCAGATACTGCAAGTTGAAGAAAAACTAATAAAAAATAACCTATAAACCAAGTACAATTTTATTTATATTTTTTTGATAAATCATTGAATTGTGTGCATTAAATATTATCTAAATATATTATATTATTATATGGGAAATACAGCGTGTCAAAGAAAATTTTCAAAGCTTTCTATAAAATGTGATTGGACTTTTTATGTATGTTTTGGATTTTGTGTATTTTGGACGGTTGGAGATTCTTGTGTGGGGGCCATGTTGGTGGAAGATGGTAACTGATCATGTAGAGATTCTGTTCTGATGGTTGAATATGACTTTCAATTTAAGACTCATGTTTCTTCATCAATCGATGCATACTTGGATAAAAAGAAATTCTAGGAGTTAGATTCACTAAAGTTATGGTAACTTTACCACCACATAGTCATTTAATCTTGGTTGAGTTATTGGAAAAGTCTTGAAGCTCAGCATTGTATGCATGGCCATAGGACGGATCCAGGGTGGTTTTTGTCTACCCTACTTCGTCCTCGACTCATTGTAAAATATTCACATTCGTCTTTAAAGTTTGTGTTGGATTTTAAGTGTGAGTGATTATGTCTCACATCGATTAAGAATGGAGGAAATGTTAGATATATAAAAGATGAGATTTATGTATCTAGTGCTTTAGTTTATGGTTTTGAATGGAGATATAGTATCTAACTTTCTTTTAAGGTCCTAAATGTTTAGCTCATTACTGCTCACAATTTGTTAAGTTTTAAATTTGAGTAAAGATATAAGCACATAAAAAAAAAAAATTAAATAATTAATTTGTTTGTGAAATAATTAAATAATTTGTGTTTTATGTGTGAGTCTAGGGAATATTTTGTGATTAAAAATGGGGTTTGTGATTTTAATACAAGGTCAGGGGCACATTAAGAATTATGATTAAATTAAATACTTTAATAGTAGATGATGTGACAGCCACATGCAAATTAGTCGATAAATTGATTGGTTTTAAATTACTAACCATGTTATCTACCCAAAAAAAATTATTAAACACGTTTACCTCATTTAATTGAAATATATTCCTTTTTTAGGTGTACCAAAAAAAACCATTTTTAGGGAAAATTGAAATAAAATTCTTATTGAAAGAATTTAATAAAATTTTGATTATTTGACAAAAGAGAATAATTTCTATACATCGACAACGTAATTTCCGTACATCAATTGATAACATTCCTCCATTAAAATTCATATATGATTAATGTACATTATACGAGGAAATGCCAACTCAGCTATCAATTCATCGGTTAACTATCACATAAGCTATTTCCACAATGTTTTTTTTTTTTTTTTTTACAAAGCTATTTCCACAATGTTAATAACAAAAAGGACCGTGTTGGTAAAACCTAAGAGATTAATAATATATAGATATAAAAAACCAAAATTTCCTGACAAAAAAAAAAACCAAAATTTAACTAAGCCTTAAAAAAATTAAGCAACCTACTATAGCCATCACATTTCATGATTCACCTTAAAGACATCTTCTATACGTGTCTATATTAGGTATCCTTTATTATCACCCACTCTTGTGCCTAAGAATGTTAAATATTTAACCTAATCCCACTACACTAGACCTTGTACAAAGTCAATGAATACCAAAACCACATGTTGAATCTTAAACCATAAAATTAACCAAATGCTAACAAATCCTTAAAAAGACCAACTACACTTTCTAGTTAACTACAAATCATGAAACTATAAATAGTCATAAACCCATTTCATGTTTTGTATCACATCCCATTTTTAGGTATCAATCACTATCCCTAATGGCTAGACCACTTTTAGTGATCAACCCTTCACTAAGCACTTCAAATATTGGTTTTGCTGGTATGAGCCTTATGATGTGTGCCGTTGCGTTGCTCATGTGTGCTTCTCATTCGCGCAAATGGCGCCATTGGCTCGCTTGCAATGCCTTTGCAGAAGAGCCTGTTATAGAGCTAAACAATGAAGTTGTGATGATTAGTGGTAGTGGACAAGAACAAGAAGAGGATTCGATTTGGCAGAAGAATATACTTATGGGTGGGAAGTGTCAGCTCCCTGATTTTTCAGGTGTCATAATCTATGATTCTGATGGGAATGTTGTAAACCCTGCAAGAACTTCTCTTCCATTACTTACATGGAAATAAGGCCTATTTGGATTGACTTATTTATGTTTTTTTACTAGAATAAGCACGTGTGAGAACAGTTTGACTTTATTTTATCTTCTGATAGTAATAGCTTACACATAAACATTTATCATATGATAAAGTGTTTATATTATAAGCACTAAGTTGTTTATCCAAACATGTTCATAATATAATTTAATATCCTGTCATTGTGGAAATTAAAGCATCATGAATCTTTAGTTTGAAAGTATCTTTTTCATGTACGCAACTTTACCTGTTTTTTATTTTTCATAAATAAAAATAAAATAAAAAATTAACTTGGATTATTCATGTATCATATCTGAAGAAGCAAAAAAAATCATACAAATCATCACACTATTCTTGCTATAGATAAAATTGAATCTGTCTGTCAAAAAGAACCAATCTAATACAAAAGAAAGAGCCCTTTACTTACTACTGTGGTATAACATGACTCCAATCTACTTCACTAAAATGTTTGTCTCTTATCCGAGGATGATGCATTCCGCCCCCTAAATCCGACAACACTAAGTTTAGAACGTGTAGATTTGGAGGCAGTGGTTCTTTTACCTGTTCGCTTATTATCTGAAGAAGCTTTCTTGATGCCACTTGTACTGGAAGATTTTACAGATTTTGAAAGGGTAAATCCTTTCTTCGTAAACTTTGATGGCGTTGATTGTTTACCCGATTTTGTACCTGACTTGACATTCTCAGATTTGCTGCGAGAATCGGATTTGTCCCTAGTACCTGACCTGGTATTCTCAGATCTGCTGCGAGAATCAGATTTGTCCCTAGTACCTGATCTGGTATTCATAGAACTAGTGCGAGAATCAGATTTATCCCTAATACCTGACTTGGTATTCACAGAACTGACGCGAGAATCAGATTTGTTCCTAACTTTTGAAGGTTTAACCACATTTTTGTTCTTTCTTCTCTGCTCAGTGATTTGGTTCCTGGTTACATCCATTCGGACACTTTCTTTTGTGATAGCCTCCAAATTCTCATTCTTTTTTATTGCCTCCTCTATTTTGGTTGCCAAGCTATAATCCTTTTTAGTAACCAAACTTGTTATTTTCCCTGAAACAGAAAAGGTGTTTTTATTCTTCCCAATACATCAACAACAAAGTTGTACAGTCACAATTGCAATAACGGAAATAAAATTGTAAGCTAAAATATGACAAGACATGAAGCAGCATGAATTTTTTTGCTTGTTAAAGAAAACTTGCACAATCCATGCAGGTACAATGTTGTACGTAACCCGTGTTATCTTCTAATTTAAAAACAAAATTGTGGTCCCTATAATGTGAGTAAGAATCTGGTTGCAAAGTAAATATGTGTTGATATATAAATAAATAGTAAATAATTATATTTACGTTGTAAAAATAGTTTAGCTTACTCTCTAAGTTATGAAGCACGGACACTCTTCGGATTAGGCGTGTTCCGGTGTCGGACACGTGTCGTATCCGACACCGACACAACACCGACACTCGTAATTACGCTGAATTATGTGATTTTTTCAAATTATTAGCTGTGTCGGCGTGTCTGTGTCGTGTCCGTGTCCTTATCCGTGCTTCATAGTCTCTAAGTTGCTTAGGATAGAATATTATTTTGAATATTCATTCTGTAAATATATCATAGCTTAGTCTCTAACCTACTTTACTCCTATATAATAAATCTTCCTTATGCTATTCAGACACGGTTTTCATCATGTCTTTCTTTTCTCTCTTATTCAACAATATGCAAGAGCATTGGTTACTGGCTTGTTGATACCATTTATTACAAAATTAAAATAAGAAATAGAAGAGAAATTTTTTCAATATTTGGTTAAAGATATGAATACATAAGAATTTGTTACCTTTTGCACCCATACGGGCAGTTCTACCTGTGCGATGGAGGTAGTCGATCTAAAATTGAATGGGAAAGTAAGGTAAGTAACCTATTAATATTAAAAAAAGAAGGTAGAATGAAGGGAGGGGGAGCTCACTGAATTCAAAGGGAAGTCAAACATTATAACATGATCAACATCCAAGTCCAGACCCCTAGCAGCCAAATCTGTGCAAACCAATGTGGGGCAATCATCGTTGTTACTCTTGAACTTGTTGAGGTTTTCTACCCTGCGTTTAAATGAAAAAGTAATACAGGTAAGTGGGAATAACAGGAAGCGAAGGATCTGATCTCATGAGGGAATGTCAATCAAAGCACTAGCACTCAAATGGCACCATGTGCTCAAATGTTGTTAAAGCAAAGTCGTATGTATTTTGCCCATCCAGCGTTATCAAACAGCAGCTGTTGCGTAGCGGAAATTGAACAAATCGTGATTGTTCTATATGTGTTAGTTCGTATAAAGTGTTGTCAAATGGAGGTTATAGTGGTGCTAATGCTATAGAACTGCAGCATAGCAGAATTTGAACAAAACACTATTTTCCACGATCCACGATAGACAACAAGGTGCCCATCTTCCTCCATTTTCTGTGTTCATTAATTCTATAAGACATGAGCTATTATTAATTATTAATTATTAATTATATACATACGCATGTGAACAAAACATTTTCACAACACTTCATAAGAATCAAGGATTAAACAACGCCATAATGCTCTGTTATGAATTGAGTTCAAAGATCGGGCACTTAACTCTGAATTTATCATAATAGTTTGATCTATAGTATTCCTTGGTCTTATCTACGTCAAACTACTAGAATAAACTCCGGTAATGTTTCCACAGGTATTCCCCACACATGCCTAAACCACCTAAGATGAGACTTCAAATGAAATTCTACAATGTGGGCGAGTGGTATTCCAGGATGACAAACTCATTCTGAGCCAGTGACAGACAATTTGATCCGCTAACAGTAGCCGCTATTTGACAACACTTTTAACTAAATCGTGTATCGCGAAACAATAGTGGTTTGTTGAATTTTCTCTATCCTATAGCTAATATTTGACAACACTGGATTAAGTTTGTGGCTGCTTGTGATGCTCCCAAAGCAGGGAGTATTGTTGCTTTTTCCATAAGCGTCAAAGTGAGTCAAAACAGCTAACGTGGGTTTGCACCACAAGTTGAACCCACTTTGACACCACAGATTAAATAAGCTGTGTCATTTTGATCCATGAAAATGTAAGCCTGTGTTTTACAAATCCACCAGGGAGCCGGATAGGCTCGCGACTTAGGACTCATTGGTACCTGAATTTCTCCATAGCCATAGATTTAGTGGCATAAAGAAAATCAGTGAGTTGTAACACAATTATTGAGTATCGATAGTAAAACATATCATTCACTTTTCACTGTAAATTATTCCGTTTCCATCTAATCGCTAAAATTTCAACAGTTGACAGTGGTATTTCCTGGAGGGTTAACAACTCCTCTAAGCACACAGACTATAACTACAACTGCATCACAAGTTCACAACAGTATTTGGTGCGAGAAGTATCCAAGCAATCTTAAAATATTACCTTTGCGCTGCTGGTACTTCCCCATGGTAATTCACAGTAGATATCTGATTTTCTTCAAGAAAGTGATCCACAGCACGACTAGAATTCAACGTGTTGCAGAAAACCATTACCCTGTTACCCTTTGCAAGACTTGGCTCTAATACCTGCAATCACATGACCACATATTACATAATATAAACCAAGGTGAATCAAAACAACATCCAATTTGCTATATACCAAAACTCATCGATGAAATAGTGCATCGGCAAGCTGTTAGACTTCTTATTATGGCAGTTATGGGCAGTTATTATGTCATTCATCGGTGAAATTGAGTATGAAATAGTTTTTGAATGGTTTTGAGACGGAGAGACCAAGCTCTCGAATTCTTGGAGGGAAAGACCAAGACTCTCGAATTTCTTGGATAATATTAATGTATACTATCTCTTTTCTTAGTTTATGTGTGAATTCTACATTAACTATAACGTGTGGTGTAATTTGTTTGTTGTAAGTGCTTCTGCCATCAATAAAAGTCAGTGTCTACAATTAAATGTATTTTGGTGACGGTTTCTATCATAAGCCTAACAGATTTCGGGTCTAATTACATCGCATCTCAAGTCAACCACTCAAAAAACAATCATTAGTTAATATGTATAATGCAGATCATAAAATTACATATACCTGAAGTAAGGAGTCCAGCTTGTTCTCAGTACCAGAAAGTTTTATAAAATCATGACGAGCATTAGAAATCTTTTTATGTAACGAGGATGTGCGCAGATGTACAATGCCTTGAAACTCCTCATCAACCAGATTTTGCACAGCCTGCAAGATTAGAAGAAGTCAACACTTTGCAACTTCGGTATCAAATATCAAATATATTAACCTAAATTTTTTTCATTAGACTTATGTATAATAGAGATTGTGTTAGTGTTCGGAAGAGCAAAGAGCACTCCACTGTGCATTTAGTTACCAGGTTACACTAAAGCCATAGGCAGTTTAATTTGGTAGGATGTTCTACTCAAGACGCTTCTCACATCAGGTATTTTTGAGAATATTATCGGTGTAGAAAACAGAGGTGCTTACGATAATTAAAACTAGTTCAAATGAAGAATTAAAATAAAGTTTATGAAATCTGACTATTCCACTACATATCTGCATTAACAGAGCTAACAAATTTAAAACATAAAGCTTATGTTTTGCAAATCATTTGAAAATAAGCATGTGAAGGGCAATAATACTAGACCCGATTGTTTTATACACAACAAGGGATAAAAGGATTGAGAAAGTCCGTATCGAATCAAAATAAACTACTATGATCATTTTACAAATAATCTTCTAAGTTAGTAATATTTACTTTGCATGTATGTGACCAACAAGATTTTTTAGTACTTCGTCAAAAAAAAAAAAAAAGACAAGATTTTAGAACAAATCAGCATACCTTTGTCATGGTTGCAGTTACCAAAACAGTCTGGAAACCTAGGCTGTCAGGTTTTGAAGCACGATGTTTTAATGGGGCCAGGAATTTTTTAATCTCAGGACCAAAGCCCCGATCAAACATTGTGTCTGCTTCATCTAATACCTGCAAAACAAAGAATATTGTCAGCAAGTGTAGTTAGTAGCTCATTGTCGACATTCAAATTATAAATTGAAGGACACTTACCACATATTGGATGTCACCGTATACCATATTTCCTTCCTCGATATGTTGAAGAATCCTGCCAGGGGTACCAACTACCATATCAATGGGGTTACTAAGTGACTCCTCTTGAGGCCTTAGACGGCCACCACCACTTACCATTGTACACCTGAATCGTGCATGATGACTTATCGATTTTGCAACTCGAAAAACCTATAAAGCCCGTTTTACATCAATTTGCACAATTCAACACAACAGAAGTGATCTCTAAAACATGTATATACAAATACCTGTTCAGATAACTCCCTTGTAGGGCATAACACAACAGCTCGGGGACGCTTGGGCTTCAACACTAGTCCATTCAATTGCTCATCCCGTCTTAGCAACTACAGAAACAAAACAGTGTCACAATAGTCCTCAATACATGCATATACATTTACTGGAAAAAATAAAAAATAAAACAAGTTCGATCAATCTGTAAAACATCCCACACATCAAGTAATCGACAACATCTGTCAAACAAGTTAAAATAGAACAAAACCATATGTGTTCAAATTCATGTTTGTTTTGTTTTAAAAATTGATCAGTGCATGACATAAAAGCTAAAAATATGGTACATTTTGATTCTACAAAACGAGTGGAACCAAAGAGATTATAACAAACCAAACAACTTGTTCCATACTCTGTAGTCCATATGCCAAAAGCTACCTCAATTTGAAAATGTTGTAACGTAGCTACAAAGCACAGACACAAACACGGACACCAAACACCACAACCACAGTGGTGACACGTAAACACCGATAATAATTCTAATAAAATGAGTTTAGTTTCTTCAAAAAAAAGAAATGTAAGTGACTGAGTGTAATCACATTGGTCAATATCATGTCCATGTCCACATCCGACACTGCACCAGCCTTAAACCCAAGGTGTTGGTGCTACGCAGTTCCTAAAATTTCTGAAATTGCACTCTTCTTAGCTTACCTTGCTTCCTCTCTCTATTACCATTGTTACAAATTTAAAATGTACATAAATTTTGGAAAATGAAAACTAAAAATGTTTTCAAAAAGTAAACGGGGCCTAAAGTTTCAATACTTCTAGAAAAGCATTCTAGAGTTAGCTTCCATTTTCTCTCTATCGCAATTAAAAAGTAAATTCCATAACTAAATGTCATTACAGCCACCATATACAAAGTAAAAATTAAAATTGAAAACATAGCTAGAAAGCTATGAAGCACTGTCACGGACGCCAGACACACCACGCTAATGATATCTAGGCAGTGGTAATAATTATGAAAAATGCAAGTGATTGAATGTAAGAACATGTATCAATAAATATTGTCTCAATCCTCTACATCTGACACTAGACACACCTTCAATGCAAGGTGTCAGTTTTACACATAAGCCCTACAGATTTTCAAAACCAACCATTGTCTATCACATTCTAGAAAAACCTATTCTAGAGTTGGCTTCCATCTTTCCATTTTATCTCTGTCACATTTAAAAAGGAAAATCCCTATTTTGAAAATGTTAGAAAGCTTTGAAGCACCTACACAGACACACCAAACTAAAATGTAGACACCGGTAATAATCTAGAAAAAATATAAGTGATAGAAATTAATGTGTCAATATCATGTCTGGTGTCTGATATCGTTAGAAATATACGAAGCATCGACATTGACAGACACCAGACACACCACACTAACACAGACAGCAATAATAATTTAGAAAAAATGCAAGTAATTGAATGTATCCACATATATCAATATCATCTAAATGTCCAACATCAGACACACCATCAATACAAGGTGTCGGTCTTACACATAGTTTCCATCTTCTCCCTATCGCAATTTAAATTTTAAACCAGGAAAATCTATAACGAAATGTCATTATAACGACCCAAAACAAAATATAAAAATTGAAAATGTTGTTAAAAACTACGAAGCTCCCCCACAGACACATCATACCCACAAATAGACACCAATAATAATTTAGAAAAATACAAGTGATTTAGTGTAACTACATGTGTCAGTGACCTACATCGGGACACACCTCCAATACAAGGTGTCATTACTATGAAGCACCAACACATACACTAACGCATATGATTACATTTAATCTGCTATGAAACACTGACACCGATAATAACATAGAAAAATATAAGTGATTAAACATAACGACATGTATCAATATCGTCTCAGTGCCCTGCATCAGACAGGCTTTCAATCCAGGTGTCAATGATACACAATTCCTAAAGATTTTTAAAACCAACCATTGTCTATCACATTCTACAAAAATGCATTCTAGAGTTAGCTTTCATCTTCTTACTATTGCATTTTTTAAATGGGAAAATCTCTAACGAAAGAGCAATGATATTTTGACAACCAAGAATGGACAACTAATACACACACCGTATCAATTCATAAGCAACTCAATGCTGGCACCTATCCGAATACAACAAAAAATAATTAAAAAATATAACTTTTACTCCCTAGCTGTACTAATATATTGTCTGTAGGACCAAAAGGTTGTTCATTTATCATTTCTCCTAACGAAATGTCATTCCAAGGAAGAAACCAAACACACCAGTAACATTTTATGAAGCAATGAAGCACCTACAATGACACACACACGACACTAAAACATAGACATCGATAATAATTAATAAAAAAATGTAAATAATTGAATGTAACAGCACATGTCAATATCGTGTCAGTGTCCTGCATCACACCAGACACGCCTTCAATCCAACATGTCAAACCTTAACACAACCCTAAACAATTCCAAAACCAAAACCTATGAAGTTGTACGGACACCGGACACTGACACTACGACACCGCTAATAATTTGAGAAAATCACATAATTCAATGTAATTATAAGTGTCGGTGTCGTCTCGGTGTCCGACACCAGACACGGGACACGGATGAGTGTTCGTGCTTCATAGACCAAAACCATTCCCATTACCTGAACAAGCGGTAACAAATAAGCAAGAGTCTTTCCAGACCCAGTATGAGACCCTAACACAACACTCTTCCCATCCAAAACAGCAGGAACACCAATACACTGAATCTCAGTAGGAACTTCAATACCCATTTCTCTAACTGCCCCCATAACCTCATCTCCAATCCCCAACCCTTCAAAACTCCCAACACCACCACCATCCTCCTCATCAAACACCTCCTCTTTCTTCTTCTTCACCCCCTCAACCTTCCTCACCACAATTTCACCCTTCTTACTCCCACTTCCACTTCCACCTTTCAAGTGTCTTATCCTCAACTTCTCGAGAAGAAACGAGTGTTTCTCTTGATCAGGGTCAGATAACAATGATGGTGAGGATTGTGGTGTGGTGGTGAGAGAAGAGAATGGTGTGAAGCGTTTTGGAAAGAGGGATGATGGGTTTTGGGAGAGTTTGAAGAGAGAGAAACGGGATGGGAAGGTTATGGAGGAAGAGAGAGTGAAGAGGGTTTTTCTTGTTGCAACCGCCATTGATGAAGGTTTTGTGAAAAGGTTTGGTTTTGTTTGGGGTTTTGGGGTTAGAAGAAGAAGATAGTGAATATGACAATGTGATGAAGAAGAAAACATTTTTTTTTCTTTTTTAAGATATAGTATGAGATAAATAAATTTAGGGCAAATTATAACAACCTCCCTCAAGTTATGGCTAAATACAACAAACCTCCCCTCTATTTTCAAAAACATCATATACATCCCCTCTGTTACACTCTGTTAACTCTCCGTTAGAAATCAACATAATTAGGTCTACGACCTTTGCGTTTCCACTCTCTCAAAACCGCAAAAAAATCATGCGATTCTAATGGAACCTTTTGTCTTCTCTCCATAGTTGTTCATCTTCACCCTCACTTGTATCTCTGAATCTGATCATCCTCCTTCATCACTCACTACTGACAACTGTTTATGTGCATTCTCTTTATCGCTGTCTTCGTTGCTCTCAGCGGTTATTGCGGCATCGTTCTGTCTGGTTTCTGGTGTGTTGTTTACGTTCATTGTTCTTGTTTTTACGCTGTTGATCTTCTTTGTATCACTGTTTCCTTATTGTGGCATCGTTTCTTTTTGCTGTGTTGTTTACGTTCACCATTATTGATTACACTGGTTTATGTTGTTTCATACTCATGTGTGTTTAAATATATATATTTTCATCAAAATTCGAGCTCCATGGACTCTTAGTTATGAATTGATTTTTTGTAGTATTGGTTATGAATTTGTTATCTATATTTTGTTGTGTTTTTTTTTCTTATTTTTCATTCATACTTTCTTCTTCTTAATCTATTAGGTTATGAATTGATGTATTTACTCAATCTTTAATGTGATTTTATTTTATTCCAGAAAAGCTCAAAAAATGGAGAACAATGGCTTTGGTTCACCCAGCACAGGATGTGTACATTTGTTGGTTCATTTTGGTGGAGAAAGAAGTATACCTTTGTTGAATGTTGATCCTGATCAATACTCTTATTTGGATTTGGTTGATGACATTAGTGGATTGGCTAACAATGATGGAATCAATAATGAAGGTTTGTCTTTGCTATTTCTTTTTGTCATCCCACTAGTAAGTCCAGAATCCCCATCAAAATTGATTCTCATGTTCTTGAGATGTTCAAGCTTTATAAGATGTGTATTTGTATCCATGTGTATGCAACATTGCTTAATCATGAGGGTGTTGAATTTGTTAGTCAAGTCCATGATACTATAATTAGCAAGTCTTATGTTGAATGAGGAATGAGTGGTGAGCCTCATCAACATGAAAGTGATGAAATTCACTTAGGTTCTAGTTACATAGATGAAGAAAAAAGGGATAATGAGATTAATATTGATGAACTTAGTGATTTTGAAGAAAAACATGATCTTATTGCTTCTGAAAATTCTGATGAAGATAAAGTGTTGATTTATTCTGATAGAGGTATCAAAGGAAAAATATTTGCTCATGACTTTGATGGAAAAGTGAACCTTGAAGTTGGTCTATTATTTAGTGATGTTAATGAGTTTAGAACCGCTCTTAGAGATTTTGTTATACAAGAGGGGTTCGAGATTAAGAGGATAAAAAACAAAAAGGCGAGAGTAATTGCTAAATGTGCCGCAGATGGTTGTTCTTGGCGCATTCATGCATCTCCTGCATCAGATGGGTTAACATATAAGATTAAGTCTTACAACCCTAGTCATACTTGCATACGAACAACAAAGAACTCAAATGCCACATCTACTTGGATTGCAAGAAAATTAAACAACAAGTTAAAGGCTGACCCAAATATGAGTTATGAGGGTATGAAACAAGAACTATTGGATAACTATGGCATTGAACCAAGTAATGTAGGTCAGCTTTATCGTGCAAAAAAAAAGGTGAGACAAGACACAAAAGAGTTTCATGCACTTTCATATAATGACTTGCCATCTTGGGCTAACCTTGCTTTTGAGACAAATCCTGGATCTATTATAAAGCTTAAGTTGGAACCGAGAATCAACCAAAACCCTATATTTAAAAGGTTTTTTGTTTGCTTGAATGCAATGAAAAATGGATTTGTGAAGGGTTGCAGACCTTGGTTCGGCATTGATGGATGTCATCTAAAAGGACCATATGGGGGAGTTTTACTATCAGCTGTGGCGGTTGATGGAAACAAAGGCATGTTTCCAATTGCTTTTGCTGTTGTTGAAGTTGAGTGCAAGGACTCATGGATGTTTTTCCTCTCTTTGTTGGGTAATGCACTGCATTCTGTTCCTGAATGGAAAGATAAGCATGTGACAATCATGTCAGATATGCAAAAGGTTAGTGATTGCCTAATTTTGCTTTCAATCATACTTGATTATCTAATTTGATTAATATAATTTGAATTGTTCATTGAATAGGGGTTGAGAAATGCAGTTGTGGAAGTGTTTCCCTATGCCAAACACCGGTAAATTTTTACTTTTATACCATCATTCTTGTTTCGATTGCTTCAAGAGTTAGACTGTTTTGGAATGATTTAAAACCATCATTCTTGTTTCTTTTGTAAGCTTTTTTTTTGTCAACTGAATAATACATTCACTACTGCATACTTCATTGGGATCAGATCATATTGCGGTGCTTTATGAGCCTCATATTGAGGATGACCTTTCACTATGCTCACTTCATGGTCTTTCCTTTTTGAACTGCCAGCGGGAACAGTTTCTTTGATTAATCATCCTTCTCGGACCCCTTCTTCCAGACGCATACCTATGCCCACCATCTCTGGGAAGTCCCTGGGCACACTTCCGACCATCCTCTCATAGTAGAATTTACTAAGAGTTTTTAAGAAGAGTTTGGTCATCTCCTTCTCTTTTACATGTGGGCTGACTTGGGTAGCGATGTTCCTCCACCGTTGGGCATACTCTCTGAATGTCTCATTGTCTTTCTGAGTCGTAGCCTGAAGATCACTTCGGTCCGGGGCATGTCCACATTGAATTTGTATTGCTGCACAAAGGCCTCACGTAGGTCATTGAAAGTTCGGATTTGCGCACAATCCAGATTCATGTACCACTTTAGTGCGGCATCGATTAAACTGTCTTGAAAGTAATGGATGAGGACCTGATTATCATTGGCATACGTGGACATTTTTCTCACATACATTTTCAGATGTTCTTTAGGGCAGGAAGTCCCTTTGTATTTCTCGAAGTCTGGGGCTTGAACTTGTGGGGTATCTGGACATTCGGCACCAAACACACATCTTAAACATCCTTCTTGAGTACTTCTTTCCTGCGAAGGGCTTGCATTTCACGGTACATCTCATCATACTTCTCCTGTAAATCATGTACTCGACCATAGGTCCCCACACTCCCTGAATGGAAGATGGGTTCTTCGTTTTGTGGAACCGTATGGATCGCAGGTGCTGAATAGGTCATAGTAGCTTGAGGGGTTGTTGCAAGAGGCGGAGGAAAAGGAATAACATTTTGAGCAGTAAGCAATTGAGCTTTTGAGACATAAGGGCGGAACACTTCACCAAGGCTGATAGGTAAACCCCAGGGACGACCTTTAGGTATGGTTTGTTGTTGAGTATTGAAGGACACTGTCCAACCAGGAAAAGCGGAAGGACCTGCTTCAGCCTGAGTGTTGATAGGAGGAGGAGGTGGTGGAAAATTCTGTGCAGCTGTCAATAACTTCACCAGTTGGGTCAATTCCTCCATCTTGGTCTTCATGGATGTGAATTCCTCCATCTTAGCCTTCATGCATGTCACTTCTTCATGGAGTACCTGATTCTCTTGTTCAAGACCTTCCATTTTTAATGGATGTCCATTTTGCTGATACTTACGAGTCGGTTTCAGATGAGGACGCTAAGTCACTTTGAAAAGGGTTGACCCTTTTATGGAAAAGAAAAAATTTGTGAGGCTCGGATTTGAAACTATGGAATGCAAGATGATGCATGATGTTTATGCAAAAATAGACACACATTTTTTTTGAAGGGTTTATTAAATTGAATTATAAACATTGCAGAGAAACATGGTTTTATTTGAAAATTGTGAAGATATCGCAATAGGTCACCCTTTCAAAAGTAAGAACGAAACCTAGGAAAAAGTTCTTGACAAAAGTCGAAGCTTAGTTAAAAATTTTGAAGTTGTATTTCTTGGTGTCTTTTCTTACAAGGCCCATTCTTCTATGATGTTTGCAAAGAACTTTTCTAAATCCTTCAGTATTTGATGGAAAAAGTTGTTTATGAATGAATGCATGTATGCATGATTATGCTAAAGAACAGAGAAAACATGGTGGGGTTAATTCCATAATGTTGGATCCAAGGGTAAGCACGCCATATGGTATGGACTATGGTTTCATTTGTACCTGTATCACAGGTTCTAACAAGTTCCCAAAGTCGAGGACCCTCTTTTGGATATTGTCGGCTTACAGGACTGATTCCCGATCCAACAACGTTCGCAAGAAAGTCTCGTTTGAGTGTAGTATCGCGTGTCAACTAATTCAAGATTGCTCTTGGTTAGTCACCGCACTACGTCCTAAAAGGCTAAGATGGGTTAAAGGTAACTCTAAAGGTTTCTCAACTTCGACGGTCACTCAAAAATAATAGCACCGATCACGACTGCTCATGATGACATCATATTACTTTGAGAGACCTCCGTTGAGTGGTGTTTTATCACATGCAAACATAGCACATGACCACTCCTATTATGGCACTATGACGGTACCCCGTCCTATCTTATATTTCACTCAAGCCCCGGTGTAGGACTTATCTCACCACTCACGTTACGAAAGGAGAAAGAAAGAAGAGAGAACATACATACACGCATTTCCATCTTTTATTTTTTGTTTTTTTTGTTAAGTAAGTTATAGCACAAGAAATTAAATAAAGCCAAGTTAGGCTCAACCCTCGAATTTGTCCCCAATGAAGTCGTCATTTCTGTCGCGTCATTTTTCGGAGATCAAGGCTATTTGATTAGCTTTTGACTCACTAAATTATTCCACGACTTTTGAAAAAAAAGATTTGAATTAGAAGGGGTCCGGGGGTTGGTTACATAAGGGGAAGGTGTTAGCACCCCTTATGTTCGTAGTACTCTCGAGACCTTTTGACTTTATTTCTTTTTGTGCTATAACTTACTTATTTTTTATGAGAAAACGAATGGTGAATAAAGAAAAAGAAAGAAGCCTATCATCTACATTTTTGATTGATTTGGAAGGACAAAGTCCTTTGCCTACGTACCCGTAAGGGATCAAAACCTCGTAGTTTGGGGTAAAAATTACCGTTTGATTGGTTTCGTGTTTTTTATTAGTTTTGAAAAAAGTTTTAAAATAAAAAGCCAAGTGGCAAATAAGAATTGGTTTGTATTTTTTATATTGAAAGAAAAATGACTCAAAGTAGAATTAAAAATTGATTTGAAATTTGATTAAGAAAGAAAATAAAAAGAACGATCACTTGATTGAAAATCAAGGTTTATTATGAAAATATTTTTGTGAATTTTTTGGTTATTTGAATGTTTTTGTTATTTTTGAACAATGAATGAAAATTAAACTAACAGAGAAATAAAAATAAAAGCGCGTAGGATTTTGTAGTGACGTTGGATCACCACATAATCCCTAACCTAATAAAACAAAAGGACACATGCATGATTTTTTCATTTATAGTTACATTGACCCTAAATACATTCTAATTGCGAATAAATAAATGTTAAAATGCTAAATAGAAATAAAATAAAATGCAAAAAACTAAAAAGAAATAAAATGCAAGAAAATAAAAGAAATAAAATAAAGGGACAACCGAAGGTTTTTCCATACCATGTGTCATAGGATCTGAAACCATTGAGAAAGTCATGTGTGACTTGAGAGGGAGTGTCAGTTTGATGCCATTGTTCCTTTGTGAGAGGTTGTGTATAGGGGAGCTTAAACCAACAAAAATGACCCTACAATTAGCAGACCGTTCTGTTAAGTACCTAGCCGGAATTATTGAGGATATCCCAGTCAAAGTGGGATTGATTTATATCTCGGATGATTTTGTTGTGATGGAAATGGAAGAGGACTTCCAAGTACCAATTCTATTAGGAAGGCCTTTTCTTGCTACTGCAGGAGCCACTATTGATGTTAAACATGGTAAGTTAGCATTCAATGTTGGTGAAGAAAAATTTGAATTTGAATTTTCAAATCTCATGAAGGGTCCTTCCATTATGGACTCTTGTTGAATGATAGATGTAATTGACCGTTGTGTGAAAGAATGCTTTCGAGCACCACCTACACACGATGGGTTGGAAATGTGTTTAGTAAACAATGCAGATGAAAAGATGGAAGGAGATGCCCTTGTCTATGAAAGGTTGTTGGATGAAAATCCTCTGATAAAAGACTTGGGCATAAAAGCCTTGGTTGAGGAAAAATCTGATCCTCTTCTAAAAGAGGCACCAAAAGTGGAGTTAAAGCCATTTCCACAAAATTTAAGGTATGAATTCTTGGGCCTAAACTCTACCTGCCCTAAGGGAGAAATTGAAAAATTGCTTAAAATCCTCAAGAAATATCCTAAAGCCATAGGGTATACCATTGAGGATATTAAGGGAATAAACCCCTCATTGTGCATGCATAGAATACTACTTAAAGAGGACTATAAACCCTCCATTGAACATCAAAGGCGATTGAACCCTAACATGGAAGAAGTTGTGAAAAATGAAGTTTTAAAACTCCTAGATGAAGGGGTTATTTATTCAATTTCTGATTCTAAGTGGGTTAGTCCGGTTCAAGTAGTACCGAAAAAAGGTGGCCTCACAGTTGTTAAAAATGATAAAAATGAATTCATTGCCACTAGAACTATCACGGGTTGGAGAATGTGTATTGACTATAGGAAGCTTAACAAAACGACCCGTAAAGATCACTTCCCACTTTCTTTCATTAATTAAATGTTGGAAAGGTTATGTAAGCATTAACATTTTTGCTACTTGGATGGGTATTCTGAATTTTTTCAAATACGTATTCATCCTAATGACCAAGAAAAAAAACAACTTTTACTTGTCCTTTTAGCACTTTTGCCTATAGGAGGATGTCTTTTGGTCTTTGTAATGCTCCACCTACCTTTCAAAGGTGTATGATGTCTATTTTTTCTGATTTGGTTGAAAATATAATGGAAGTGTTCATGGATGATTTTTCGATGCATGGGTCGAGTTTTTATAACTGTTTGGCCAACTTAAAAAAAGTTTTAGAAAGATGTGAAAAAGTGAATTTAGTTTTGAATTGGGAGAAGTGTCACTTTATGGTGAGAGAAGGAATTGTCCTAGGACTCTTGGTCTCTGAATGAGGTATAGAAGTGGATAAAGCAAAAATTGAAATCATTGAAAACATGTTGCCTCCTACATCGGTCAAAGAAGTAAGAAGTTTCCTAGGCCATGCACGATTTTACCGCCATTTTATAAAAGTCTTTTCATTGATCACAAAGCCACTAACAAGTTTGCTCCTTAAGGATGCAACTTTTGTTTTTGATGATTTGTGCCATGAGGCATTTTGCAGGTTGAGGAAGGCTTTGACCACTACCCCAATCATGCAACTGCCAGATTGGAACTTGCCGTTTGAAATAATGTGTGATGCGGGTGACTATGTGGTTGGGGCGGTGTTGGGTCAAAGAAAGGAGAAGAAGATACATGCGATTTATTATGCAAGTAAAACCCTATACGAGGCTCAAGTGAACTACGCCACAACGGAAAAGAGTTGTTAGGGGCGGTTTATGCCGTTGACAAATATAGGTAATACTTAGTAGGATCAAAAATCATTGTATATACAGATCACTTAGCGATAAAATATTTGTTAAACAAAAAAGATGTCAAGCCGAGATTGATCCATTGGCTTTTGCTCCTCCAAGAGCTTGAACTTTAAATTAGAGATAAAAAGGGTTCTGAAATGTTGTAGCTGATCACTTGTCTCGTATTAGGGAGACCAATGAGAAGGAGCTGCCACTTGATGACTCCTTCCCGAATGATCATCTCTTCTCATTGGTGCAAATTGACGCACCTAGGTATGCAGATTTTGTGAATTTTTTTGCAGTAGGGGTGCTGCCCCCGGATTTGAACTACCAACAAAAGAAGAAGTCCTTTCATGACCTCAAGAATTACTATTGGGATGAACTCTACCTCTTCAAAAGGGGGTCAGATGGGGTTTTCAGAAGGTGCATTCCTGAAAGCGAGGTAAGTGATATCCTTAAACGTTGTCACTCTTCTTTTTATGGTGGTCACGCCAGTTCTCAAAAGACTTCTTTCAAAATTCTTCAATTTGGCTTCTGGTGGCCATCACTTTTTAAAGATGTGCTTATGTTTGTTTCAAACTGTGACCAATGTCAACGCACTGGTAATATCACAAAAAGAAATGAGATGCCCTTGAACAACATCCTAGAAGTTGAAATTTATGACGTTTGGGTTGTTGATTTCATGGGGCCGTTTCCTTCATCTTTTGGAAACCAATATATATATATATATATATATATATATATATATAAATGCATGTATGTTAGTATAAACATATTAGACATTGTGTAAACGGTTTTGTTTTGCTGCAACAAATAGTTTTCACAAGTCTCTTCATATTGTATGTATGTATGTATGTATGTATGTATGTTGGTTAAAGTGTATTAAAATACCATGCATTTTTTGATATCTCCTGTCAAACTCCTCATCTTGTATATTAGGAAGACAATTAGAAACAAAAAGAACTATTGTAACATCAAAATGACAATGTTTTTTTTATAATGTTTCTAGTCGTACAATATTATTGTACACTATTCTTACTCCTTGTATTTTATTTTCATATTACGAGTAGAGGAAATATGAGGATATTCCCCTATTTTTATTTGGTTATTACGAGTATGTGTCAAATCATTTAAAATATTAAAAGATATTTTAATTGTTTATAATTGTTCTCACAGTAATATCTCCATATGTATATACGTATGTATGTTGGTATAACCATATTAAGGATTGCATACATGTTTTTGTTTTGTAGTAACAAATTGTTTTCACAATAGTTTCCCCATATATATATATATATATATATATATATATATATATATATATATATATATATATATATATAGTAATGAAAGAACCATAAATAAAAGAGCAATAATTCAGTTTGGTCTCAGTGTCTT
Organism: Medicago lupulina; assembly: GCA_958299785.1. NCBI lineage: Eukaryota > Viridiplantae > Streptophyta > Magnoliopsida > Fabales > Fabaceae > Medicago > Medicago lupulina. The sequence goes on along the minus strand of OY283145.1, from coordinate 22,572,558 downwards.
TAAGAGAATCTTAGCATACATGCAAATCAAGAACTCTCACTACCAATCCAAATCAGAAGAAATTTACAAGTCAGTAAAGCATAAACAAGTGAATAATTTGTTCAAGAACTAACCTTTATGAAGACCTCTGTGAAACAAGCAGAAAGAAGTCAGATGAACGGTTGCGGTTTTCTGTGTACAATGTGAAGAATGCAATTTTAAAAACTTTGTGTGAATTAGGTTGATGAACAGTTGCGGTTTTCAATTTAAGGGTTGATGAACGGATTTCAATTTTGATACGTTTGGGTTGAAGAATACAACATTTAGATGCACTCCCAATTTTTATCAAATTAACAAATTAGTTTTATAAAATTTATTATTATTGGGTATTTTCTGCTTGGGCATGTGTGTCCAAGCCGGTTTCCTAGTGACAACCCCTATTCTTTCAGTGTGACCCATCTTCTTCATTAAACATTCCCTTTAATTTGTTTTTTAAAATTAAACTTAATAAATAATATGATGACGCACACTCGTCTCTCTCCGACTGTCTCTTCAACTGAAATAAACACCCTTAAATACCCACAACACCCTTCAACTACTCTTCACCGGTTACACTTCAATTTCTTCTCTTCTCCGATATGACTTTTCTTCTCCATTTCTTCATATTCTTCTTGTTGCTCGCGTTTTTAAGTCTCTCACACAACCCTTGATATTCGTAATGACCCTTGGAGCCTCGTGATGATAACCTAAAGGCTCTAATTTTCATTATTTTGTGGGGTTTGAATTTGTTTACATTCTAAAACAAAGGTTTTTTTTTTATATTTGTTTATCAATATGTTCTCACAGCAGTGTATAAATATATATATAGGGAAACTAATTTGAAAACAATTTGTTACTGCAAAACTAAAACATGGAAACAATCACTAATATGCTTATACAAACATATATATATATATATATATATATATATATATATATATATATATGAATGTATGTATGTATGTAAATATGTATGTTGGTTAAAGTGTATTTGAATACCATGTATTTTTTAGGGGCAACTTTTTAAACTTAAAATTTGGGATTTCAAATTACATGCTTTGAGAAGAAAATTTTGAAATCTCTTGTCATACTCATCATTTTGTATATTAGGTAGACAATTAGAAACAAAAAGAAGTACGGTAACATCAAAATGACAATGTTTTTTTTTTTTTTTTTTTTATGTTTTTAGTCGTACAATATTACTATACACTATTATTACTCCTTGTATTTTATTTTTATATTACTTGTAGGGGAAATAGGACGGTATTCCTCTACTTTTATTTGGTTATTACGACTATGTGTCAAATCATTTCAAATATTAGAAAATATTTTAATTGTTTATAATTTTTCTCACGATAATCTCCTCATATGTATATACGTATATATGTTGGTATAACAATATTAAGGTTTGCATACATGTTTTTGTTTTGCAATAACAAATTGTTTTCACAACAGTAATGAAAGAACCATAAATAAAAGAGCAATAATTCAGTTTGGTCTCAGTGTTTTGAAGAGAATCTTAACATACATGCAAATCAAGAACTCATAATACCAATCCAAATTAGAAGAAACATTCCCTTTAATTTGTTATTTAAAATTATCCTTAATAATAATATAATGGCGCACACTCGTCTCTCTTCAACTGAAATAAACACCCTTAAACTATTTTGAAAACAATTTGCAACTCCAAAACTAAAAGATGGAGGTAATCCCTAATATGCTTATACAAACATACATACATATATATATATATATATATATATATATATATATATATATATGAATGTATGTATGTATGTAAATATGTATGTTGGTTAAAGTGTATTTGAATACCATGTATTTTTTAGGGGCAACTTTTTAAACTTAAAATTTGGGATTTCAAATTACATGCTTTGAGAAGAAAATTTTGAAATCTCTTGTCATACTCATCATTTTGTATATTAGGTAGACAATTAGAAACAAAAAGAAGTAGGGTAACATCAAAATGACAATGTTTTTTTTTTTTTTTTATATTTTTAGTCGTACAATATTACTATACACTATTATTACTCCTTGTATTTTATTTTTATATTACTTGTAGGGGAAATAAGACTGTATTCCTCTACTTTTATTTGGTTATTACGACTATGTGTCAAATCAT